>VURO01002096.1:0-14743 GCA_015108175.1 Pelvicachromis taeniatus
GTGTGTGTATACATAAAGACATATTTTTATCTAATTAATAGACTTGTGCGTTGTTACTGTTTGGCTGGCAACAGATGGATTACTGTCGCCCCAAACACACACGGTATGATATACCCAGGATGTACGTGCAGAGACATGTTTGGTTAACCTCAACACTCGGGCTTGAGTGAACGCAGACCCCTGGCTGCTGTATTCTAGAGGAAATCCGGTAACGTGTTACATATGGGAGGTATTATTCATGATTACAGTTCAATAAACAGAAAGAGAGGATGGAAACGGATCTGTGGTCTGGCTCTTCCTCCTGACCTCACTTAACTGGAAATCATTTACTGTCTCTTCTTTTTCTCCTCTATTTTTCTGATATTAGTGACTTAGCAGACATTTTTCAAAAATATCAAATTATTTTTGTGTCTGTAAGGCACAAAGACATGTTTGAATAAAAAGGTGCCCACATCTCAGCTTTACTCAGACTTTAAAGTTAATAAAGCTTACACATTAGGTGCCATTAATCTAAAACAAGCCTTGCTTTTTGAACCTTTTTGTCATGCATGAAGACAGAATCCCCTGTTTTCTGACAGATAATGCTGTGAATTGAAGACACACCAGGTTTCCTCTTTGAGACCTTGCAGGTCTTTTCTCCTGCACCACTGCAGCCTGCTGCTATGAAGACATCAAAGGTGTTGAACACTCGGTGTCACAGTAGCTTTTGCTAATGGATCCGCCCTCTCCATTGGACCAAGAAGCAAGACACCCCCTGTTTCACATTAAGAGGCATGCTCTCCAGCCCTCCAGTGAATGACCCTCACACACCATGCAGTCCGTGTTGGCCTCCATTGACCTAAAGCCTCCATTTAATACCCAGGGTTCATTATTCAAGGAATTTATCAATGTTTTTTTTTTTAGAATATTAAAAACATGTGAACGAGTTAGCTTAAAAATGACTGAAAACAGCAGTTTATGTCAATCAATAAACTAGAAACAATAAGATTCACTGATATTTAACTGGTCCGAAGAAAAACAAAAAAAATAATGTCAACTCTCACAACCAAAGATTAAATGATCTTATATTATTTTGAGTATTTGAAGTAACTTTTTGATCAAAATACACCCGGAAAATACTGTAATTCTTATTTTTAATGGTTGCACATCCAACCCCAGTAGCAACAAAAAACTCTGTTTGTCTTCTCACCTTTCTCCTACACACCTACCTTCATGCACAAGTTAGTAACCTCCTCTTAGTTGTAGACAGGTGTTTTCATCCCTGTGCATTTTTTGTTTTTACCCTGCTCACGCACACATTGTACTCCGAGATTAACCGTACACTGCAGCAGGAAACTTAGAACAGCTCTGTTCAACATCAGGTTTGGCAGGTGGTCGTTTCTGCTGCATGTATTTGATAACTGAAGGGAACAGTAGCCGTTATAATATTTGTTGTGCTCCACCAGGAAGATTACAGATTTACAGAGCACTAGAAATTAACTCTACAAATTACCAGGAGCTGTTCTCTGTCTACATGAGTAAGTGTGTGCAGCTAAGTGTAAGATAAATCAATTCTAAACAATATAAAACTGTGCTGAGCAGAATAACATATACAGTGAAAAAAAAGCCCACATGAGGACTCAGATTCGAAAGAAGCAGGCCTATGTCACGTATAAATCCAGTGGATGTCCATAAAGTACTGCGAACAAAGAATACGGGTGTCTATTTGGACAAAAGATATTTATATGTCTGAATAAATGAAGTATTTTTAAGTTGATGTGATGTAACCAATAAGCATGGTAAATTTGTAAAAAAAAAAAAAAAAAATCTGACTAGCAACCTAAAAGAAGAGTAAAATTATTTATTCAATATAAGAAACAAATCACAATTATCAAGTGCGTGTTACATTTAAATAACAACTCTGAAGCTCTCACAAGCGAGCAGGCGTGTGCTCTGAGTTAGTGATCAGATGTATAGCTTGAATCTATGTCTGCTATATTGTGCTATCTTTTAAGCATTGTTGATCTCCTCCTGTTCATTTGCAAGTGGCATATATAGATTAATATAAATTAATTATTATCATAGAAAAATCAAAGAGGATTCTATGCTAAGAATAAGCAAGCACGTTGTTAAAGAATGGTTCATTTGTGAAATTGGAAAAATTGCAGAAAAGTTAAAAGAATAATTACGGAACAAAATCACTTTGCTAAGTCCTATTTTTCCGGTATTTCTTTCACTCAATCCTTTTGGCATCTACATAACGGACCTGCCATGTCTGAAATGCAAACTGTTATTACAACAGATCGGTGAAGCCAACAATACTAAGTGTCCCATGTAAGAAAAGAGCTACTGATTAACACTTATAAAGCTGATACTGTGCTCATTGGTTTCATAAAATAGCTGTTTTAAAAATCTGTAAAGCATGGCTTTGCTAAATCACAAAGTAATATGCCCTGAGCATGAGGCTCCAAAGCAGCTCAGATTCTTGATTTTCTGCAACACAAACTGCACAATCAGAGAAATTCATCAAACATGGCCTTTTCTGGCCTAATGTGCTTCTTTTAATACAACACACATATCCTCGATCACGCCACCTTCTCCATCTTTCCCTCTCTGTCCAGTCCTTCTCCTCATCCACAACCCCTAACACCCCCAACTGCCTTCTACACTATTCAGAAACCCCTCTCCAGCATAGATCCCTCTCAGTAATCCCTTGGATCAGTCCATCCACCCCCCTCATCTCAGCCATCCTTTGCTTATTAGATCAGGCCCCCTGTCAAAAAGCAGGGATCTGGGGCCTCATTGTTTGGCCCCTGATTAAGAGCTTCACACACTGGAGGATCAGACCTTTGCACTGAGTGAAGGAGAAGGAATTGGGGGTAAAAAAGAGAGAGGATCTTTTTCTTATCGTCTTGGGGCGGTCTTATGGGTCACATTGTTGCAGGGCTCAGAGAAGGCTTCTTTTAAAGGTAGGCTGGATTTAAAGCACAATGGGATGATAGACGATGAGGGATTTAAAACTTAAGCTTATATTTTTTTGGCCCGAGGCCTTACACAGAGATTGTAGATGTCCCTGTTCATGAATGTGAAGTGAGCTGGTTTGGGCAACATCTTAATACAAAGTAATTTGTATAATTATGTAAAATCCTGCAAACAGCATTGTTCCATATAAAGAAGGGAGCTGAAGGCTGGCTTCTACGTACCACGTGACCTGCTTTTTCTAAACAGGGGCATTACTTGAGGTATGTCCAAATAAAAACTATAACTTCATAGAAGGGTCAAACAGCTAAGTATTCAGATTTCTCATGGTTTTGATCAGCTCCTTGAAATTTTCCTTAAAATGAAGAGACGATGATCAGGGAGTCACAATGGTGGGAATGTTGTTATCACCAGAGTTTTTATCAGAATGGACACAATTTTTGCTCTTTTTTTGATATGTGTAACAATAAAAAGACTTGAACACAATAGAAAGACAAAGTTCTGCATTTTATATGGGCTCATTATTCTGCACGGCAATATATGTGAACGTGATTTAAACCATCAAAATATAAAGACTGGAGCACAAGAAACTCTGTAGCTACCACATATACCATATTCACTTTGTGTTTACTCTTCAGTAAAGTAAAACTTCACTAATCAATAGCTTGTTTTAGGAGACAGGCAAGCCCATGATCTTATTGGGGATTAGACCCATATACTAATTATCCTTGAGGGTAAAGAAAGACATTAGTTTGAAGGTACAGTGATGCAGCATTTCAGAGCGATTTAGAGGCCATGTGTGAAAAGCAGACCGAGGTGTTACTCTCAACACTCTGTTTTCCATTTATGTTCCTTCAGGAGGATATTCTTAATCCCACAATCTCTCCATTTATTCCCACGTATTACTTAAATGACTGAGTCTTCTTTACAATCACCATATTTATAAAGGGTTCATTAAAGCTGGTTATTGTGGAATGATAATGGATGTTATTATTCTGAAAAGCTTTTAAAGCTGGACTCAAGTCATTAGAATTGTCTGGTGACATCCCTCCACAGTGTCCACACACCTTCTGGAATATCTAGAAGGACCTGAGGGAGGACCTTTATGTGCCACCCTGCTGTTGATCCCTTCATATGTCACACTGAAAAGGCTGAAGTTTTTGTCAGGTTAATAATTGTAATGTAAAAACAACTATATTCTACTAAATCACATACACACACAGGTGGATTCCCAATCACTGACAGGCAAAGAGTGGGTGACAGAGGCAGAAACAAGCCATCCTCATACAAAGAGTGGTGGTGATAAACACGGAGCAGGATTTCTGTGGATGTTTAGGTTCTGCCGCTCAACCAAACATAGATAAATAAGAGTGCAGAGACACATGGGAGAGTACCACAGCCTCCATCAGGTCTCCAAGAGCTATGCACAGATTCACCTCATTCCCTCCTCATATATCCATAAAGCATGGTTGTAAATACGGTGGTCAGATAGTCAGATTATTGTGGTAAATGTCACACAGTGTTCTGGAATCGCAGCTTACCTGTCAATTTTAGGCCTCAGTCACACAGGCCTAGAGACCAGTTGGTGACCACCTGCCAACAACCAGTCGCTAGGCAAAAATGAGTATTCACCAATAGGTTGTGAGTGACTGCTGGCAATCACTTGAAACTGATTCATAAGCCCCAGTCTTTAGGCCAGCTACACAGGCCTAAAGACTTATCAGTGACCCCATGGTAACCACTGGTTGTTAAGGAAAATGTGTATGTCCCATCAGGTTGGCAAGTAGTGGCTGTTACTATGTGAAATTGGTTGTAGTTTTACCTAGAAACTCCTGTAGTTTGTATGGAAGACATTGACGTGTCTGAAAACTACTCACTAAGTGGTTCTCCAGTGATTACAGGCGTCTGTCGCCTGTTTGTGATTAAAACACCGGCAAGGATGTTTTTGGTACAGCACCTGATTTACAACAATTTCATCTAGCGAATAAACATTTATGTGTGTGTGTTGATATGCCCCATGTGATTACATAAATATAGCTATATCCCAATTCTTAAGCCGCATCCTTCGAAGGACCCGGCCTTCCCGGTCTACGTGGGCCGGGTCCTTTTAAGACCAAGAAGGTCAGAAGTGCGAGGCTGTGAAATGGGACAGTCTAGCCTTCTGATTTACCAGGAGTCCTTTGTTCTCGATGGCCCTAGTGAGCATTGACCAACCGGCCAGCGATCGAGCTGGTGGGATGACAGAAGTTTCCGAAAACGTCGGAGCACTTTTGCAAATATGTGATGTCTTGATAAATCGAGCAGATCTTTGAAGTTTACACAGCTACATTCTCACCTGAAAATGTCTTAAAAGTTTATTTTGTGGAATTGGGACACAGCTTATGTGCACAAGTAGTCCAGTGAGGTATTTCCAATATGGCCGCAGATAGGTCATGAAAGTTTATTAAAGGGGACGTGAAACACTACACATACAGAGGCTAATTTACATAATGTAGGCCTGCTCTTAAAAACTGACATAGATGTAACGCAATCTGTGAAGCTGGATTTAAGAAATAGGAGCTTATAGTTTTAAAAACATGGTTAGCACCATCTTCTGTCTGTACAGAGCATGACATAATGTGGTTGGTTGGTTAGTTGCAGCTAATTAGTTTATGTTAGCTAGCTAGTGACAGAATTGATAACTCAGAGGAGAATAAGGACACTCGATCTAAAAATCAGTTCAATGGGTTCACTTCTGGGCTGCAACAATGAGTTTTATGTTAAGAAACCAAGGATAAAGTGTCCACTTTCACTCGCTGCCTCTTTAGCAGTAATTGGCTGGTCACTGTTAAGGGTAGAAACTAACATTAGTATGCTACTAACGTGCTAATTGTTGCATTATTTGATAAGTTGGACTTACTTGCAATTTAGACTTCTGCAGGAAATCTGTTTTCGAAACTTTCGACAAAACTGGGAACCCATAACCTTTCATGTAGCCTGATACGCACCTCTCAAGAAAAGTAACTACATGTCAATTCGACTCACCCCGCAATGACTTGAATACCTTGGAAGGTTATGGTGTATGGTTAAAAGGGGTTTCTGGGTATGTCATAAGTAAAGACATAGATTTACAGCAGAAGTCTAAATCAAGCTTTACAAGAGGAGAAAAAACAAGTGGTTTCCAACATGGCTGGACAGCAGCCTGGTTTTCTGGGTTTCTGTTGTTTAACACTAATAGCTCATTTATGCTCACTGTTTTCACACCCACTGGTGCAGACCATGTTTTGGCGTCATTTTGCTTCTCTTGAATTTCATAACCTTGCTCATTTCCTGTTGCTGCCACAGCAGCTATTTTTAAAATGGACAAGCTTGAGGAATGACTGTGAGCAAGTCTGCCTGTAGAGGCATTTATGTGACAAACATATGCGGGAGCAGATGACACAGGACTCATGGAGCGAGGTTGCAAATGGACAAAAGTGCCATAACAGTGAGTACAAGTGGAAAGTGGATGCAGCTCTGTGATAATGTCATGTCGGTGTGTGAAGCGACCTATGCGGTGAGTATAGATGGACCATAAAGAAGAAGACATCAAGTTCTCTCTCGCTTCATCATTCCACGCCAGTAAACAACACAGTCAACATCAGGCATAGCACACACACACACAAGGGTTATGCTATCATGCTAAATTAAATTTGTTTAACATATTATTCATCCTCACAGAGCCGCTAGAACGAATGTCTTTAGGTCCATTTCACTAGTAAATGTAAGTTATAGTAGTCCTGTGAGTCAGTTTTAACAGATATTAGCATACTTTTGATTTCCAGATACTTAATGTTCAATTGGACAGCATGAATACAGTATTTCTGTAATTGCAGCCACAGTGAAGCTCCACACGAGCAGTAGGGAGTAAAATACTTTACTCCAGGGCAAATTACTGGTAGCTCTTTCCCTCAATCTATTCTTCTCCCGGCTCACCAGGGTATCCAAGCTTGAGAATCATCATTTCTTTCCCATCCCTGACAAAAGAAACCCGTCGCTTCCCTCCACACCACCATCATAAATATCTCAGTTCAGAGGTTGACAGCTCAAGCTTGATTCATTTTCACGCATGTACATATTTGGACTGGATCCCTGTCAAAAGCAATTATAATGGTCCCACCAGGATTTCAAACCAACCCCCTCCCTCCTGAGAGGCGTCTGCTGTCAAGACTGCTTGGATGATTTTCCGGAGTCGGGGTGTCCACATCTGTGCCTGATTAGCACAACAATAAGGCCCAGCACCCCCGACTTAATGAGAAGGCATCTTCAGCTTGGACTCAAGAACCCCTCTGACAAAGATGCCATGCAACCACTACACACAAGTGTTTTCCTCCAGAGCCATTAGGCAGAAACCTGCCATCGCTGGAAAACAGACATGTAACTGAAGTAAAACACCGTCGATGTATGAGGCTGTAGTAATTCTCCAGAAACAAAACAAGGTTCTTTGTGCTCTCACCGGACAATAATGTAAACTGGAAAATAAAATTAGGCTAGACGTGGGACCAAGTGAAAAATGAAAACATCACCCATCGCCAAAATTAGAAGGGAAACCTGGCTCTGCGTTGCGCTACCCTCGGCCTTTTCATTTAAACAGCAGCTTGTGATGCTCTGTTTATCTAAAACGAAATTACCAAAAAACTTTCCCATCTGTGCAGCATGTAGTTAAGGTTGCCTGAAATGCCTTTTGTGTAAAAGAGAAATAAAATTACACAGGAGATGCTCGCAGACTCACAAATATACAGACACGTACTGTATGTTTAAATTCCTGGTGTTCCAGTGAAGCTGTGAGAGCAGCTCACTCAGTGGTAGACACAGACAACAAAGGCCTCTTGTGTGTGTGAGTGAGTGTAGTTGTATTACTCATGTTTGAGAGACATGAATCTTTTTATGGCGTAACAATGCTTTCCTGTTGGGAAAAAAGAAAATAACATTAACTACGAAGATCTGCAGTTAGAGTCGAAGTATCGGTGGCGTGTGTGTGCGTGCGTGCGTGCGTGCGTGCGTGCGTGTGTGTGTGTGTGTGTGGTGAGAGCGTGATTTACACCAGCAATAAGTTTGTGTCAGCGTAGAGGTCGACAATACCCCCGAGCAAACTTACATAGCTGTGAATAGGAGATGATAGCCACCCACCAGCGATGACCTCTTAAACTGTGCAGCGATTCAGAATTCTGTAACCAGAAAGTCAAAGCTTTAACCAAAATCACACAAGTTTATTAATATTCATGTGGGTAGAATATTCTACTCGTCGGGATCGATATCTACAGTCTGACAAGCCAAGGGGTAACGGATGAACTTTTATGTGACAGCATCCTTTCTGCTTCTAGGGTCAAGAGGAAAATGCTGCGTTCACAAATGCCCACTGTAATTTTTTATCAGATTAAGTTTGCTGGATTGTAAACTCCGTTCTTGTTTTATTCACAACATTGTGGCCATTGATCACTCCTGCACTTAAATTTTATGTTTCCAAGGATAGCGACTTGTTGTGGTTGCTTGAATAATGACTGTTAGCTCCGAGGCTACAAGCCCAATCATCTGTATTTAACAAATGGCCAAGCCCCTGCTATGTCTACCTCACCGCCACCTCCTGTGGACTCAGATTTATCAGTTTGGCTGTTGCCGTTCTGTTTGTTTTATGGCCAGGAGTTCTCATATTTTGATAAGTGCATCATCCTAAGTTATGAGCCATCACTAGGAAGCTTAGTTAGCAAGACGTAGCCATAGACTGTGAGGGAGAATCGTACAATTATGCTTGCTAATCAGTGCTAAGTAGCTTATAAATACAGTACTAGAATTTCACTCAGCAATCTGAATTATTTATCAGATAATTCCACTGAAGTACTCCAGAAAGTTGAGATTACACACTTCACAGGTCCAGCTCAGTGACGTGAATAAGCAAAGATGAAACCTAGCAGGCAGGCTTTGCAATAGCCTTAATGCAATTTAAAGCGATCAATTGTAAAACTGTACCCCCGATAAATGATCATAAAATGGGATATTGGGTACAGAGACTAAAACTGTTTTATTTGAGAGATACCAAGTCGGACATATTTATTTCAGCTCTAAAGGTGAGCATTCTAACATAGCAGTCTAAAAGCAGACTCGCTTTTAGAGTCGGGTGCTGGTTTGAGGAACTGGTGTTTTTGGCACTTTTTCATTGGCTATGCTTTCAGCCCTGGAGGTTGGCGTATTCAATCTCGAGTTTCCTCTTTTCTTGGCACTTGGCTCACACTTAAACAACTTTTTAAAAAAGCGCTTTGCTACTTAACGTCATGATTTGTACTTGTATAATTTTCCTGTATGTTCATAACGTGACGACATGACAAAACATCATAACTCGTACCTGCTTTGATCCTTTGCACATACCGAGGCTTCTGTACGAGCTGGCTGCTTTTTGTTTTTTAGCTTCTTTAAAAAGCTCAGCTGGGTCGAGGTGATTTGGTTTTAGATTAGATTTGTTGTTATGAACGTTTCTGCGGTTTACATTGGTCAAGTTTGTCTTCACTCACAAGTGAAGTTACCAAGTTGCCAAAAATGCTGGTAGTCAACTGATTCTGGCGATCAGTGCATTTCTAATTAACACTTTTTCTGATGTCTACGCTTTTTTTGAACTCCTAGACGCAATTTAGTAACTAAGGACCAGATTTGATAAATGAGGCAAAATGGCACACAATCCCCAAAGGATTTATGGGTAATTTTTTTTTTTTTTAAACATAGATTTTGTTTTCAATATTTTTGCCATTAAATATCAACGCAATTAGCAAATGTTTGTAAATGACTTTGCAGGGCCATAAATAAGCAGCATGGTCAATAACTAAACTCTGAGTTCTCACTTCTCACACACAATGTGTCATTATTGTCTCTATGTAAACACAGTATTAAAAAAAAAAAAAATACATATATAATGCAAAAAACCAGTAAAGCTGGCCCTTATATTTAAAATTGGTGTGATCCACTGGTGTGAAAACACTTAATGTTTTAAGGTAAAGACTACCCAACTGAACTGGTCACCCCACAATCTGAGAAGATTGTATGACTAACACTGAAATAAAAAACAAAGTAAAAATGTGTCATTGCTGAAGGTAATGGCAACTTATTGATTAGATCAAAGCACTCATCGCATAATCATCGTTTCACAATTTGTGGACCGTAAAACAAAAAGTCATCGTCCATCAGTGAATTCGACACTTCCTAAAAAGAAATACTAGTAACATATTAACATTTTTTTTTTAAAGCGTACATCAGTCTGAAATACCACACTCTTTTGTATACTAATTTTATGAATTTATGAATAAATATGCTGCTCTGCATTAGCAGAACAAAGGCAGCTCTTTCATCACTTAGACAGGGTATTTAAGGTTTTAGATGCTCAGAGAGGGAACTCGAGGTCCAGCCTGAGAAGAGGTGCAGGGTAGATTCTGTTTATCTAACTCAGCAGGTGAAGATAGGTGCCCTCGTTAAATAATCATGACCTTTAGGACATGATTTAATATTAATCGCATTAAAAATGAATAGACTTTGCCTGAAATCTGAAAATGTCTGCACTTTACGACCCATCTCTGAATGAAGGGGGAAAAAAGGCTTTAAAGAAAGTCTGAAAGCGCCAATGCCCTTCTCACCCCGAGCCCTTAAAAGTGCCTCAGTCAAGAGAACAAACTGCTCTTCTGAGACGTAAACACCAAGGTACATCGGCCCTGTTTGCATCGGCGGCACTCCATCACCCATCACTGTCTGGGCCTTCCCTTCAGTCTTTAAATCTGGAGCGACAGGGTGTCACAGGAAAAACCCATTGAGCACGCTGCGGGATGATGGCTTCATGCCCTTCTCCATCACACCTTTGTTCCATCCTCCTCTTCGAGCCATGACAAGGTAGGGGACGAGTTATCACACCCGTCAGCTTTATGAGTCCCTGTCTGCCAGTGCCGCGGTAATAAAGTCAGTGTGCTGCTTCTTCAAAATGGGGTGAGTCAGAGCAAGTGATGGGAAATTGGTCAGCGGAGTGTCGTTGAGGGGCAAGAAAAAAGTACATTCTGTGCCATTGGCTTCTTTGGATGCATTGTTGGTTTGATTAATAATAGGAGGGAAAAAAACATCATTCCTCCAGAGTATTTTCTACCTGAGAGCCCGGCCATAAAAAGCCCAAAATAGCCCCGAATTCTCCGAAGCTCAATGAGAAGAGAATTTATACTTATTAAAGCAAAAGCTGCTGCAGGAATCTAGTGTTTGCTCTTGGATAAAACCTCACATCAACCAAATGTACTTTTTACACCAACTCTGAAAGATATCCACAAACACGCACCTGTCAGTCATAGACCAAACTCTCTATGCCGGCTCGTCTAGGATCAAAGTTCATGCACGTTCACGCCCCAAAGAGGATCCCTTCATTTCAGCAGTTTTTCTTTTTTTTACCTTGGTTTTTTTGAGAGACATGTTAGACTCTGAACACACCCGCTGTGCACCGCGAGGAGTAGTAATTGCGTGAGCAGTAATTGCGCTCTCTGCATCTGTTAGGGAGAATAAGGGCCATCCCTGGGTCAGATGCATTTAGTCAGCGAGAGCACACATGAACACCAGGTTCAATGGATGTATACAACATATAGAGGAAAGGAAACACAATGCAGACTAAATCTTTCATACTGAAAGTAAGTCAGTAATTATAGGTGATAACTGTTTTGTTTTTTACGGCTCTGTAAGTTGCTTCTGACAGTGCTCTCAATGTATTGAATGGCCAATTTGGGTTTTTGAAGGGTTTTTTGCCTTTTTGCCCACCTCTGCCAGGAGTTCATTGAGAGGGTAGTTTGTCAAAAGCATTGCATTAATTGTTAAACTTGCAGGGGGTTGTGCACCTGGAAATGAGGTCATTTATATTACCCGTCATTCTACTTTTTGAAGAAGGAAAAAAAGGAAAAGATAAAGCTGGCTCTGAAATTACTGCAGTGCAGTGATATTACATCACATAGCAACAAGAGCTATTCCAGGTTTCATTTACTTTTTGAATTTTTCTTTTCACTTCAGATTCCTTCTAGTTTCCAGACAGGGTTTGCTTATTCTTGTTTTAATTTACTTTGTGTGGATTAAAAATGCTTAGTTTCTAACTTTTAATTACTTTCTCTGCTATGATAGCTAATAATGTGGGTGATATTTTGAGATTTAAGATGTTCAGAACAAATAATACAATACAAACAATTGATCTGCACTCCTAAAAACATGCCAGTGTCAGACGTATGCACCAATGCTTGTTTCTCACAAATTATAGAAGACTTTAGAACATCAACCCAGTCTCTCTATGGTCTTCCACTTCCATGGGGAGACCCTGGACAGGATGTTGTCTAGCACACACATGTCTTTGGATTGTGGGAGGAAGTTAGAGTACCTGGAGATAACTCGGGTAGACATGACTTATTGTACAGCAGCCTACCAATAACCTGTAGTTCCTGGCTGCCTGTGAATTCGATTGCTAACATCCCAGTCACGGAAACCTAAAGGCCAGTCAGTGATCTGCCTGGCAACCACTGGTCACTTGGGAAAAAAATTACCATTTCATAAGCTGGATGCTGCTGACAGTTGCTAGGTAAAACTGGTCGTAAATACGTCCTTGCAGTTACTTTGGTGCAATACTCAATTTAGTTACTGATTACTCTGTTGTGGACGAAGACAGTTTAAGGCACGAGAGCTGAGCACTTATTCCTGTTATACGTCTTTGAAGTCAGTTGCTGGTACTGCGTGTATCACTGCATTACAATTTAATTCTCTGTGGACGAAACTGGCAGATTTACAAGTGTCCGTACAGACCCTCGTGCTCACTGCCTCATGAAGTGTGTCACCCAGGCCCAAATAGACCCTAGCACAGAAAGTATAATTAAGACTTTTACATAATATTCAACAACTGCTCATCGTGACGTAGTGAAACTGTGAAAAGTGTGACGCAAAAGAAAAGCATTCTCCCCCTTGCTCTAATACTTGGCAATTATTTGCAGACAAGTTGGTGTCTCCCATGCAAACTGTAGGCAACCGAGCCGATCTGCTCTGACAAACGCAATTGCAAGAAGACCTTTGGTGCAGCATCCTCAATGTGAATGCTTCACCTCTTGACAGCCAGCAACCTCCAACAACCAATCCCTAACTCATGTCTTCTCTACAAACAGCGGTTGCCAAGGAGTTGCCAACTGGTTGCTTGATATTCGTGATTGGGATATAACAAAGCTAACTACAGTTAAATTACCCAGAGAATAGCTTTGCACTCTACCCTCATGTGCAAATATGTTGATTTTTTTTTTTTTTTTTGGCTCTAACTAAACCAAAATAGCTGGCATCAAACTGCTCTTCCACAACCCAACAGATTTTTGACTTGCGGTTAGAAAAAGCACATCTAAGATGTCACCTGTAAAATCCTGCTCACATTTAGAGGATATGTGAGCAATTAATCGACACATGAATGAATGATCAGAATAATAATCACTTGCACCCTGAAGCCACTAAATAAGAAGACTTTTCTATCAAACTCTCCAAGCTGAAATAAAAGATGCTCTAAAACGTAATCTTTCTCCAGCTGCATGACAGTTCAGTGTTTCTGACAGCTGAATCTCTCTCCCCAAAATAGAAGGCTCAAGTCTGTCATGCTGTCAAAATATCCATCCTGCCGGAGTGTTACTGACAGATTAGGACGCTGCATTTACATAACTGTCACCTTCTGTGTCCAGGAAAGAGAGGGGAAAAAAGCCACCAATTCCTCCCTCGCTGTTTCTCTACCAGTGTCTAATTTATTTGATCGGGCAATTGTATTTATATCGCTTTAAAAAAAAAGCCCCAGAAAAACAGGATCATTGCGGCAAGCCACAATAATGGCACGCATATTGTCTTTGATATTGTTACAGTACGATTCATCTATTGTGAAAGGTGAATGGATTCCAAATGCCATGGGCAGTGTATGCTACATTTGAGGGAACTGGAACAGCATCTAACACAATGGACCCAGCTGACTGGATCAGTTAGTCCATATCAGTTTTTGATGAAGCGAGACTGAAAAGCCACCGAGGGTCATTTATGTTAGTTTGCTTTTGAAGGGGGGTTCTAGTATTTGGAAGCGATCTTTTTTTTACTTTCTTTCGTGTGCTGAGTTAAGATTGAGGAGGCCACAGATGGTTTCGGTACCGACTGCAGGATTTAAGTAGAATGTATATTTCAACCATTTGTCAAAGCAAATGGACAGAGGTGCAGTTTGTACTTATAGGTGACTTAATGTCAGTGCTTTGACATCCCTCCTTACTTTCTTCGAATCCTCTTTGCCTCTTCGAAGAAACTAAGGCTGCATGCTGAGCGGGGACTGATGCTCAAACTCTTCCACCATTTTCACTTCACAGTAAGATATCGTACATTAGTGATAACAGCCAACCGGGGCAGCTGTCCCTTCGATAGCAGCACCCCGGGGTAGTTTTGACGAGTGAGGGTGACTACTAAGGTCAATAGAAATGGCACATGTTGCTGGAAATGGTCCATAAAAGCTCTTTCTGACATGACAGGGTAGCCCTCCATTTTTGCCAACAGGCTTTTTTTTTTTTTTCCTTTCATAGCGCATCCCCGTGGCGCCTGTCACAGCCGAGGTCAATACACTCTGCTTTAGTAAAAGCAGAAGTCCAAAATGATACGCGATTTGGATAGGTTACAAAAATGCCATCTTTAATTTTGGGTTATCTTGTGACAAATTTAATCTGGAACTGCCTAACGCACAAGTAAAAACAGCTTTATACAAAAACAAAAGACACATACCCCC
>VURO01002098.1:0-13888 GCA_015108175.1 Pelvicachromis taeniatus
CTTAATAACAATTATTTTTGGTCCCTTTGCTTATTTGATTAAATTCTTTAAGATGAAAAAGGGAAAGCACACTTTTAATTTTCTTTCTCATGCTAATTCCGACCATTTTGATCTTTAATCTTGTTTACTTAGTTAAACACTTTTCAACATATATTTCTCTCATTATAAAATGACAAACAGGACATTTCTCTACATTCCTAAAACATACCACATGTATAAATGTAGACGCTAGTCTGAATAATCATTCGCGTAACCTATCGTTGGTTTTAACGACAATCGTTGTTGCTTGGAGCTGCAGCACCTGCCTGCCTACACACTGAGAGCTTCAGAGACCTAAAATGAATGCCTGTTTTTCATTTGAGCTGTAACGTTGCCATCATCTTTTATTTAGGTTTCATATGCTGTAAAGGAAACATACAATGTGACACCTACACAGAGTTTTGGCTCATGCATGTTCACTAAAGACTTAACAATAAATGTACTTCTTTTGAGAAAATGGTCATCCAGCCGGAAGCGAGGATCAGCATCGATTAAAATCAACCAAGATGGGTTCACAGAGCTCGCCAAGGCCTTAAAGAGCATTTTCAGCCTGTTAATCAGGCTTTTTGTACACAGCAGGTACAGGTGCCTTAGCACCAAGTACATAATTACTGGTTTAGATAATGGGGGGTGTTTTTATTTTTATAGGTATCATATTACCAATAATGCTGAAGAGGTTGCTGAAGTCTTTAGAACAACCTATGGTGTATGTAAAATGAATTCCCTCCAACAGACAGTGTTTAGAGTTATAGATGTTTTGATATACTTGAATCTCATGGTGTCCTGAAATTTTTCAATGAGAAAACTGCACGTAGTAGAAACCTTCTACCGTTTTCATGAGAATATCACCATATTAGACATGATGAAAAATACAAAGCATCAACATTTATTAATTTTAAATAATCTTTGTGGTATTTGTAGGTGTAGGCATGTTTTGCATCAGTTCCTGTATACTAGCAAACTAATTATAGTCACAACTAGAAATGTGCACAAGGAACCATCCTGTAAATGAACAGGTCCTTTAGCTGATGATGGCTCTTGAAGGATAAAAAATCACTTAAAAGCAAATGCATCTTCCCGTTAGCAAGACAACTGTTAAAACAGTGCACAAACTTAGCAGGTGAAATGCCACTTCAGCAGAATATTAATGAAAATAATGTTAATCTTCGTCTATCTGTGTTGGAAAGATTTTGGAACACACTGAAGCGCGAACCGGATAACCACAGGTCCGGTGGGGAAGATGGAGAGGACTGTGCGGTGGTGGACAGCCAGAATCACAACTGGTACGACGTTCCCTGCTCCTTCCAGTATCGACGAATCTGTCAGATGGATGCCATCCCGCTAAATTAGCCCAAGAGGACCTCTGCAGGAACGTCACTCAGAAAGAATGTGATGCTTTATTACAAAGAATGTTTTTACACATTACAGTTTTCATCTTTCCATTTTTAGCAATAAACTATTCACAAATAATATGCTGCGTATGTAAATTTACAGAAGCGTCTACATATCTGAAAGCATTACAGACCTCCTCAAAAAATGTACATGAGAGGACAGGAAATTTAGTCTACACATAGACTCAAAGTGTAAATGAAAGTTACAGATGGTAATAATCACAGATAAAATACATAAAATCAGTCCAGATTGCCTGATACGTTTGAAAACTCTTTTGTACTTTCCAATATGGCAAAATGAGAGTCACAGTTTAGAGATGTAAATCCAGGTAACAGAGGCAAATCAGAGCATATCAGAGCAGAAATTCAGCGTGTTCCCGTTTCTTCTTAAAGATCCGGTCTGCGAGCTTTCATGTTCTGTAAAATCCTTTTGGCTTGGGGCTGAAAAAGAAAAAGTCCCAGGTTTCAGTTTGAGTTATGGAAACTGACGCAAAACTACAAAAGCCAAATCATAAATGCTTATTTCAGTAATGTTCGTACTTCAAAAAATATCTTATGGCTCAAAGTGTCATTCACATTTTAGTGCTGATAAGTGTGCATGATTGTAAATGTGGGTTTGGAGATATTTTACCAGTTCAGGAAATGGTTATACGTACTTTTTGCAATGGCAGAGTCGATGCCTGAGGAGTCTCATCTTCTGCTAATGCGAGTGACAAAGAGACAAAGAAAGAGACATACAAGGGTAACTCTTAAAGCTGAACTAATAACTCAGTGTGATTGAATAGAAAGGAATATGAATGGCTGAACTGTACTTTTCTGCGTCGGTAGTGGATGAAAGCGAGCACGAGGAGGAGGAGAAGGATGACTGCTGCACTGCAAATGATCACCAGCATCCACACACTCAGCCTGGGTTCTGTACACAACAGAGACAGACAGTCATCAAACAGTTTACAGTACAGAAAGAAGGCATCATGTAAAAGAAGTTTCTGTCTTAAAATTTTGTGGTCACAGGGTCAGGCCCATGTCACACTTCCTGCTCGTCTCACTTCCTGTGCTCACCGATCTGAAGCGGTATCTCATCTGACGTAAGCTTGTTGTTGCCCTGCCACAGTTCACACCTCCACTTTCCGTTATCTCCTTTGCCCACTTCCGGGATGGTAATATGGGTGGGGTAAGAGATGTAAGGGGACGACGTTTTAGGTAGAGTCCAATTTAACATCATATCATTGGGCAGCTTTTCACCGGTGCTGCAGGACAGATTGACCTGCTGACCGTAGATTAGCTCTGGTCCTGGGTCGGCGATGACTGAAGACGAAGCAGAAGAGAAAGAACAAAGAAATAAAATGAAAAACATGCATTTTGTAAAACAAATTGCTTTTAAGAAGTTGTCTGTAATTGCATTTTCCTAAAATCAGACTAAAACTTTGCCCGCAAAAGCAGCGATGATGTCTAATCAAAACATTTTGATTCCTTTCCCAAATATAAGCTCGTAAAAAAACCCCAAAAAGTTTGGCTTCAAACCTCCACATGTGAATGCTTGAATGTCTGTGTAGAAATTCAATATCTCACATCAATATTTAAATATAGCTTTAATCATTTGAATTCAATGTGAGTTGTGGGTTTGCTTGAGAACAGTCTAGAGAAACTGTGTTATATGAGCAAATTCCTGTGAATTAATTCATCAGATTTGCAGACTTTTTTTTTTTTTTGGTTCTACTTTAAAAAACTGAGAAATCATAGTTTTCTTCATAAATCCTCATAACACACGGTCCAATTAAGATTCACTGTGTTATCACGCTGTTCTGGCAGAGGGGATGCTTAATACACCCAATTAAAACAAGAGGAGCTTGTGAATTAGAAACATGTCACACTGTGGACACTTGCAAATAAATTCAGTAGCAGAGAAATGAAAATTCTGGCAGAGTACACCAGAGCAGGGAGGCAGCAAGAGCGGTCACAAAGAAAAAAATAACCCTAAATATACCAAAGGTGCGTAACGCAGAGCCAGCCTTGTCAAGAAATGTGACTTACTGTCCAACACCACTACCTCTACTGTGGTCTCCAGAATCCTGCCATTTTTAAATTTCATTGAGCACGTGTAGCGTCCTCTGTCTTCTACTTCCGCCTTCGATTTGATCAACGACAGATTCCCGTTTTTAATGTTACGTTCAGGAATCAGTCCTTTGTCTTCGTCCTTCTTCCAGGTAAGTTTTTCCAGATCGAGGTGGAAGAGCTGCTCTCGATTGTCAGGAACGGATAGTTTCGAAGCAAAGTGCCACTGAACTTCCTCAATCTCCTTTGTTTTCACTTGTTCCCAGGTAACATGAGAATTTAAGGAACAAGGGATGATGAGAGATGAGTGTGTGGATGTATACTGATGCGAAGGCACGGGGGCGAGGTCTAAAATGGAGGAAAGACGGTTAGAAACATGATCCTAAAGATGAGGGTACACAACTGTGAAACAAATGCAAACACACAGAAACTCACCCACAACTGTAACAGAAATTTGGAACTTCTTTTCATTGTCATTTTTTTTCACTACACAGTACCACTGGCCGTTGTGATTTCTTGTGGCTTGAATGTTGACTCTTCCTTGGGTTCCTTCTTTCTTTCCCTGGGGATTGAGCCAGTAAATCACGGGCTTATTTTGATCTTGATGACTTCCCACACTGCAGGTCAGAATCAGAAGATCGCCAGACAACAGAGGGGAGGCTGATTTCTCAATCACTAGCACAGAAAATAAGCAAAATAAAGAAAACAGAATTGAAGTGATATATTTTAATTTATATTTTAAAGTAAACATTTTTACCTTTAAAAAAAACAAACAGACTATGTTATTTATGCCCATTGAATTGATCAAGGCCACGTTAATAAGTTAATAAGTTAAAATGCACATGAAACATCTCAGCACACAAATGTAAAAACATGCACTATATTTGAACAACTTGTGTAAGACCATTATTTTTGCTCTTACCATTGACTTGAATCACTTTAAATTCCGTGATGGAGTGAGGCTGGTTGTTTAAAGTGATTTTACAGATGAAAGTCCCAAACAGGTCTTTCTGTATATTGCTAATTACTAGCGAGGCACCAGAAAGGGACAACTTGCCTTTCCACTTCTCATCTACGAGGCAGAACATTATTGTTAAAAATATCTTTATTTACGTTGTTTCTAAATGTACAGTAACAATAGACAAATAATATATACATAAATATATTGTTTACCATCACTGAATTTATTTCCGCCGAAGGAGTTGAGCCACGCAAGTTGATGACCATCCTGGTTTTCTAAATTCCAGTACACATAAGATTGTGTTTGAAAGGACTTGGGCACCAAGGTAACTGTCTCTCCCTCCTGAGCATAAATCTCCTCCAGAGCATCTACGAGGATGAGAAGGATGTGTTAATATGGAATACCAAACAGTCCAGTCCTCAAATCAAAACAAATCAATCTGCAGTCAGGGCATCTTACCGGTAGTTGACACAATCACAGCGATAAGAAGGAGAATGGACTGAATTAAGTTCTTCATCCTTGTCATATGTCTGAAAAATATAATAAGAGTCCAGTTTATAGATTTCTATAATAGCTATAAGCTTTATTTTTATAGTTTCTTTAAATGTTAACTTTTCGATTAAGCCTGACTTTAATTTCGATTAAGTCGTCTAGTCGGACAACTTTCTTAAAAGAGCAAAACAACAAACAAGAAAATTGTTACATTCTTTGCATCAGAAAGCGCGAGGTATAATTGTTATATATTATATGATCACAAATCCATGTAGTCCTTTGACAAACAGATACAAAATAGTAGAAAATGTGCATTGGAATTGAATTCCACATCCTTCTGCTTTATATTATTGGTGTATCAGAGCAAATACAGTGAAAAGTGAGTGGGCCGAGTATGGAGCCTTGTGGAACACCGCCAGCCCTTTTTCTGTTTCAATTATTGAATTATAACAATTTAGTAGTCATGTTGTACTAAACTGCATAAGAATAAATAAATAAATGACTCTCGACGTAATCTGTAAAAGAAACTTGAAAGTCTTTAAGAGCTGTTGAACAGGTCTGCAATACATCGTACATATGCAACTACATTTACTCATTAACAAGAAGAAAATTAGATATTGAAAAATAAGCATTTCACTAAAAATGAGTCTTTCCTTGAGTTGTAGCGTACTGTGTATATTGGCGTCTGCTGCAAAGTGAAATCATTCAACAGGAAGCAAAGAGGGGTTTGTGGTGGTCTCAGATTTTGAGAGATTTGAGAAGATAAAAGACAAGTAGTTCAGAGAGCTGAGAGTAGGCGGCCTGTGGTGGGCTTTGGATGAAAAGAAGCAGACAAATGTTGGAGGGAAGAGGCACAGAGCGTAAGCTGGCTTGTGGTGGGACTTGATTTAGTGAAGGGTGCAGATTCTTATCCCAGTCCTCCCTTCTTCTGCCTCTCACACCCCCTCTCTTCCTCCTGTGTTCCACGAAAGACGGATCTCTCCACGCTTTAAAAGACCACAGCACCGGCAGCACACCTAGACTGTGGTTTAAGGTAGATGTTTCTTCTGTGTTTCACCCCTTATCTCTGTTTTTCTTCTCTTTGCCTGTACGCTGTGTTATGGTTGCGCACAAAAACTCTAAAGGTATTTTTTTTTGTGTGTAAAAAGATAAATAAATAAATAATTAAAAAATGTTAAAAGAGGCTCTTTATGTGACCCCCAACAAACACACTCTTGAAAGGGAAGTGGCTTTAAAGAAAGGTTATGAATATTTCTTTAATGTATAAGCCAATATTCATTAAAGGCTTTTTATTTTTAATGAGCAGATTGAGCGAATCAGATTCATTTGTGCCACACTCCGCAATTTCCAGAGTTCTTGGGAACTCTTTGACTTTTAAATGATAAGACTTGAGTTCTGTATCTGATTTTTCTTTTTTTTTTTTGGATTAAACACTTTAGATCAAAACATAAATCAATCAAAAATAATACATTACTTTGATGGAAGGAAAATGACAATTTTGCCAATATAACAACATGATTTTCCATGAGACGTGGATAAAGCCGTGGGGTCTTTATTCGTGCAACAGACAAAGATCAGAGAGTTGTTTATCAAAATATTCTTCAATAGTGAGGTAAAACATAACTTTACGTCGAAATAAATGTTCTTTTTATTGGAGACCGAATGTGTTTTAAATCTACATTTAACGCACTACAATGTGTAAATAGGTTAGGACACATAATAACTGCTCGCGTCCATCTATTTTGGCTTATTGTTTAAGATTTAACTGCAAATACATATTTAAACTAAAGGTTTGCAGAGTCTCTAGTTTGGCCCAGCCCGGGCGCCGGCTCTTCATCTCTCTGTGCAGTAAAATGTCCCCAAATACCTTTAATAATATTACAGGTTTTCAGTGAAGTTTCATGATTAGAGGAAAAATCAGCCCCACACATGATGCACAATGTCCTATGGGCAAAATGTGCATAAATGTGCTGGGATAAATATAAAAGTCACAGAGTCCTCCTTTATCCTACTAATACCCTCATTACTCAGATGAAAATAATAATACAAATAATTCTCGTAACAGCTTTAGAGTGCAATCATCTCTCTAGGGCCTCACACTTAAAATCCTGAATTAAAAAAGCTCATTGTTAGCGCTCATAGATGAGCCAGCTACCAAAAGAAGAAAATCAACAGGAAATATTCAAATCTGGGGTGTTTTTGTGTTGAGGGAGAATGTCTCAGAGAATTTATTCTCTAATATAATCTTTTTCACTCGACTGAAACTGCATAGTGTCGCAGTGTTTAATATGAAGTGTATCAGAGTTTGTAAGAAAAAATAGTGAGGGAAGTGTGAGTGAAACTGATGACAAACTGACATTCAAAGTCACGGCACCTGTGGAAGTATAACCCAGAAACCAACATGATTGTATCTGCAGTCAGGAGGGAGCTACAACAACAAATAGAGAGATGGGGGGAGGGGAGGATGAGGGATGAAGGAGGGGAGCTGAATGAGCAGAGAAACCAGATTAACAGCAGCATTTCTTTTCATTTCATTCATCTCATTTTTTCTTATCTTTATTTTTATTTATATTTTTGGCCAGGCTCTAAATGAATTTGACAAAAAGTTTTCTTTATTTTTCCCCCATTAGAGTAAACATATTTTATTTATGGAGTTTAAGTAAAAAAAAATTAAAGCGTTAGATTGTCGCCTTTTTTTCCGAAAAATCAGGAGGACTTGTGTGTCATGAATTGTGAATTTGTGTGTAGCTCAAACAATAACTGTGATGCACAATTATCGCTGATGGTACATCAGCATATTTAGTCCAAGCAAAGTTAAAGCACCAGTGAAAATATTTATATCCTCTTTTATCGTAAATCCATTTCTATAATTTGAAAATTACACATAAATGTTATGCTCAGCGGTCGTCTGTTCTGTACGGGTCATTTGCAAAGCGCTTAAATGATTATACTTTTTTTTTAAAGTTAAATGTAAGAAAAAAGAAATACAAGAAACCGCATAAACATTTAAAAGATTTTAATAATACGATCTAAAATCACATTTTCAGCCAATGTTTGATGTGTGTGTTTTTAAAATCCTCTAAAAGGTTCATTATTTAGTTATTTTCTTTCAGTTTTGTTTCATATCTGGAGAGGATCGTCAGTGCACTGTCAATTTATAAAACTTACCATGGAGTCCTAATTGCATAAAACTCAGCATGATATTCTGGCTCCACTGGGCCTGCTGAGGCTTTACATGTTTATAATTCAAACCTATTATTTAAAAAAAAAGTGATACTGATAATTCTAGTATGAATGAACTTTACAACGTCTGCTGTGGTTCGGAAATCTGTGTGTATTAGGATAACATTTAAAAAAAATGACACAATACTTACAGCAGCTGCTCAGTGTCCCTCTGTGCTCAGTGATCCGGAGTCGGTCGGAAATGTTGTATATTTATCAAACAAGCCCTCTTTTTAAATGCCGTTGCACCTCCCTCAGCACTGATTGGCCTGGAAGACACACACACAGATGCTGATCAGACCCAAAGTCAGAAAAATGACCTTTGATTGGTTGTTAGACTCTACTCAAGATCAGTTTTCTAAACTTTTAGAACTGTTACTGGGTACTGTTTAGAGTAAACAAAATATCTAAGATTCATATACACAAAACACTGAAACGCATCGCTTTGGCAGTGTAATCATGTCGTCATTTAATCAGTGAAATTAAATGTTTTTTTGAGTCTCTGTTTTTACTTTTAATCTGTCCAGTGGCTATAATAACAAATAGAGAACAAATCTTAATGGGGTAAAATGTCTTAGCTCATTAAGTTTGAGATGCTGTTTATGTCATAAACTCTGGGAAGGGTCTCTTCGGACTCATTATCTATCCTTAGCACGTTCTAAACGGCACATGAGCCGCTTACAGACTAATTTATTGTAATTTTCCACTGGTCTTATAATTGTACCAATTTAGATACATAATTAGTGTATCAGAATTCAAGCATGAACTGCTGAACCAATCTTCACAAAAACAGTTGACGAATGCAAATTAAAAATGCAACATTTCCTGGAGAGAAAGTCGGATAAAGTGCAGAATGGGATGAGAAAAGCAAAAAGTTTCGTGATGTCTTTGTTTTACTTGGAGAGCAACATATGTGAGATTAATTTATATATGATGGAATAACAGACTTAATGGACTTAAACCTTCACGTCTATTGACGACGACGCAACGCAGTGTCTCATCTGTAAGGTCTCGCGCTCACACTTCCATGGCCAGTCCTTTTCAGACTCTTTTCGCACCTTAAAATTGTCCTCACTGTTCTTTTTGTTTTTTTGTTTTTTGTTTTTTTTACATTTTTGACATGTTTAGATTTCTTCCAGAAAGCAAACAAATATTGCTGTCTAAAGACGGGGAGCCAATCATCAATCAGCCAATAATCAGAACAAGTTTTAAAGTTCAGAACAAGACGAATGGATGCTAAAGTAGAATAAAGTCAACAAACACAATTACTTTGTCAAAAGTCACGATTTATAAGTCCACCCAGCCGTGCGTGTAAAGGTGCTAAAAACACAATCGTACAAACGTACTCGCCAGAATAAATGTTCGCAATATTTCTTCTTCAGTCGTTGCTGAGTAGCTTAAATGTTACTCACTGTTTGATGTATATAATTTGTTAGTGCTTGTTACAGAGCGCCGCCGAATCTACAGCATCGAGTAAAACATTCAAATCCAACATACATCAAAATAACAATTACTGTGTTATATTATTAAACAGAAACTAGCAATTAATTGAAATTTCCTTTCAATCTAAGATTCTACGAGCTAATCTTTGGTAATAAAACAAACTATACTGAAATGTAAAGATTTGGCACGTAAAGAAAATCTTGCCTTTGTGCGTTTGATAAGAAAAGACCCGCCAAACGGTCAGCGCGGGTAAAAGAGATCAATAGTTTTTTATTAAAAGTTTCTATCTTACATAATTCCCCTTTCTTTTACAACTTACTAGCAAATTTGTATTAAATGTGCACAAATAACAGACCAATTGATCAAAGTTCATCAGAAAAATACTGTGTTTGCCAGTTTCAACTTCAAATGACCGAGTGGACTCATCCATGTCATTAGCGGTGTATAAATATTTGTCTTTAATCTTTAATCATAAAAACGTTTCCTACCATGAATTCATCGGTCGACTTCACTCATATCTTTTAATAGATTACAGGAATTGGCACACTGGTGTGTCAGGGATAATGGAAAGTTGTGTGGGGTCATGTATGATGATGGAAATGTTTCTAGTTTGTTTTATTTAATTGTTTTTACCTGGAATAGCTGCATTATAATGTTTTACAGTGAACATAGCTAACAGACTCACAGAACCAAATCTGCAAAAGTCGAGAGGCAGATACTCGGTGCTCGATGACGATGAAATATGGCTCAAGTGTTCGAGTAAACTTCTGCATTAAAAGGATTTAAAACCATTATTGATAAGTATAAAAGGGTCAGTTTAGTTGCTAAAATATCTCAGACACTTTGTTAACAAACAAAGGCTCAGATGAAAGGCTGACCAGATATAAGTGTACGACAGCCAACATTAGTCCGTAAATACTTTTTCATTTAAAAAAGGCGCGCAGCATCACACAATCCAGTTCATTTTACCATGCTGTTAAGTTCATGGTAAAGGCAGTATTCTTCTTTTCTTTGACATGAAGGCAATCAATCGCAGATGACTCTTGTTGGGGATCAGTATCATAATTTTGACCTTAAGAGTTCAGGTTCTGTGCACATTTCACTTTTCACTCTGTACAGCACTCTGACACTTTGAATACTCATTGCTTTATTACTTAATAATAGTAATTGCCCACCTGTGAGGGAGCTGATCATCTGCTTGTTCTTATTTGCACTCCGAAAATGCAGTCGAGTCACATCTGCGCTCGAGTCAACAACAACATCTGTAGATTTCTGCCTTTTCTCACTGTTGTCAGCTTCTCAGAAGTTGTGCACACAGGCTGTATGGGTGAGTACAGTATCGCCTTACAGCTACAGCAGCTGTGCTGATATGCTAGATAAAATGTTACACTGCAAATAAATTACAAAAATGTGAATGTTTCTGATATCCTCAGAAAATGTGAAAGATCCTGTAACTGGAAGATGAAATTTAATTGAATCAAAACTGCTTAAAATTTGGGCACAATACCAGTAAGGTACTACACTTTGAAGTGCAGACCTGAGTGGCTCAGAAGCATGTTAGATACAAATGCACTGACTCTGTAAAGGGTTAACCTTTGGCTGTTTATTCTGCCCTACATAGAAGCTCATCGACAACATAGCAAAAGCCTAATCGCTTATTTTTCATTCAAGAAATCAGGCGATCTCTTCCATCACAGCTAATGAAGGCTACATGGATCAGACTGGTGCTGCAGAAACACGCTGCTGAGGTGGTTTAGATACAGGAACCACAACAAGGACAAAACAAACATCTCAAACACGTCTCATGTGTCTCTCTGAGGTTTCTCTGCCTGCCTCTGTACTGCCTTCATGAAGGGCTCACACCTGCTTCTGTTCCTTCTGAGCTTGAAATGAAACAAGCCTTTTGTTCACTCGTAAAGCAAATCCTTCAAGTCTGTGCTGCCTCACCGAAACATTTACTTACAGGCCTAAATGAAATGAGCCTTTAAATGGAGCTCCTTTCAGTTTACTTGGATATAAAAGCTGCTGCAAAGCGTGTGATCAGCGCGACACCCCTTTCTTTCCTCGGTGGATGCATATTTGTTTATGAGCTGTGATTTTGATGGAAAACACCTTGAAAGTGAGGACTCCCTCATTAGTCACACACACCTAACGAGGGCGTGTGCACCACACTGTGTCATTACTGAAAAAGAAAAAGACAAAGTGTGGGCCACAAGCAAGAAAGAAGGGTGATTCACTTTTTTCATATGCCTCTCATGCGTCCTCAGCCTCCAATCTCTCCTACAGAGGGTTTCCCTCAGCAATCGATCTCCATTTCCTGTCTCTGACTTGCGCTGGTTTTATTGTATTTGATAAAATTGCAGGTTAGAGTTATGGCGTGCGATTTAGCCAAAGACGGGAGGATGTGATGAAGGTGCTGGGTGTGTGCCGAAAGTTTAAGAGTCTGTGGCTGTTCTCGTGTTTCACAAATAAACAAAATGTCAGTGGAAAAGAGGTTAAGAATCAGAAACAAGTGACATTCTCCCTCAGTGCCTGAAAATGTTTAGTCTGTTTCATCATGAGGGGAACTTCATTCAAGCTTCTTTGAAACCTCAGACTTGTGAAACAGTTGCAAAGACAAAAAAGTTTACTGTCTCTCCCACTCATCGCTACAACCTCCATTAACAGTACGTGTAAGTTATTTTTGGTTTGTGGGCCGCTGGATGATCATTTTTATCAAAAGGAAAATGTAGATACTTAGTTTTTGCCACAGTTTATGTAGATTTTCTAATTCATATGGACTGCACACGTCTGCTACTATAAATCTGTGATTAAGATGATGAGGTTAATGATGACGTCGGTTTGCAGTGGAAACACTGTTGTATATTTCCACAGCGCCTACAGACTTGTATGCAGCGTTTACGCTGAGCGCAGCTGAAGTGTATTACTGCATTCCTGTAAGTAATGGAGATAATACGATTATTCGCTTATTGTAATAAACCTATAAACAAAATGGAAACAAAAAACTGATGTCAGCTTTAGAGCATTTCTCAAAACAATGACACAGATAAAATTCAGTTTTCAGTCAGTAATGTTTTTCTGTACATCCCACAGTTTATACACAGAAATGATGGAAATGTTTTGCAAATGTTTTTCCATCAACATGCATTCGAATGAGAACTAAACGTCTACTCCTGCATTTTAATTGCATAAACAGAGTGTTAGACAGAAAACCATAATTCCACTATACTAACATGTTGCCACCCTTTATACAGACAGTCACATTCAAAGCGTCAAGGAAGAGTTCAGTGATGATGCTTTGCTATATCTGCCCAATAGCTTCAAAACACGCTAATCTGGCATTAGATTAAATAATCAAATCATTTTAAAAATATGCCTCACATATAGTTTCATGGTGGCTGCATGGTGAGGAGCCTGCTTCTTAATGCCGCTTCAGAGTCAACAGAGGACGCAGATCTTTTAACGGGCAAAAATAATTTAAAAAAAGTTAAACTAGGAGAAATAGAAATAGAAAACGTGTTTATATTGCCTTTTGAAAATAGTTGATCATGACCAAGTCAAAAGTTTGGACACTGACTATTCTCAGTATAGTCACTATCTGTCACTATCTGTGACAAGTTTAATAAAACCTCTGATGCACAAATACACAAAATAAAACACAGTCAACATGAAGCCAGTGTGCTCTTTTGGAAGATGTAAATGTAAATGAAAAAAAAACAAACCAAAAAACATCATTAATGTTCAGTAGTGTGATATTTAAAAAGTGTAATCTCAAACATCTTTGGTGTCTTTAAAGGTGCATTTGTCGTTTAGTTTTCCACTCGCTGGGCTGCTGCTGATTTATCACAAACAGCTCTTTAGTAGCAAAGCAAACTACAACCAAAACACACACGTATTTGATAAAAGACACAGTTTCCTGGTTCTGTAGGGCAACATGGGCTTAACTTACTCAGCTGATGTCGTTCTGTACCTGACTTTATTTACTCTCGTTACAAAATATGGAGAAATAAAGAGATAACTCACTGTGACCGCGTGGGTCAGGTCTCATATCGCGATCTACTAATTTCTACCTCACAAAACAATGTTTACTCGATTCAGTCTTGATATCTATCGACTGTATAAGGAAAACATGAAAGAGTCAATCACCTGAACATGAAACATAAACATTTCGCTCTAAGAGCTTTCTATTTCTTTTCCATGTGGGTAGTCAAATCAAATGGCTCTGTTCTTAGCACGAACCCCCCCCCCCCCCCCCCCCCCCCCCCCCCCCCCCCCCCCGCCTGCCCTC
>VURO01002099.1:2584-12587 GCA_015108175.1 Pelvicachromis taeniatus
GGACATCAAAGAGCAGGTGGAGTGTTAGCAACATAGGGGCAGAGTGGAAAGAAGGTATCACATCAACAGAGATGAGAGGCCAGACGTCTCGCGCACACCAAAACAATCGCGCCGCACCACCAAGACCCCAACATCTTTCACCTTTTGCGCGTCGACCTTCAAAAGGTCTCGCTTTATCTTTTGTCTACAAAGTGTCGGGTAGTTTGGAGTGTGGAGGGATGTGCGCCGTTTGCAAGCGAGTGTGTGCTTTTTAAACCGAGTAGATAAAACAAGAGAGCCAAAAAGAAAAAAAAAGCACAAGCACAGGAGAAAAATAAGGACTTAGCTGGTGTTCCCGCTGAATAATCTAAGCAGAATCTCATTCGCCGTTGGGGTATATGTTGATACTCTCTGCTCTCTGAAGCTCTCCCCTCTCTCTCCCTCTTATTTGAGGTGACTCTAGAGCTCCGAAGCCTTTGAGGCCTGACAAAAGCAACCATCACACAAACAGGATAAGCTTAAAGCTGTGTGCAACCAGATTTGATCCCACGGCATTGTCGGAGATGCTCGACTTTGTACGGCGGCCTGAGAGACGCAGTTTTTAGCGCTCTCATGTACACACTTTGATGTTAAGCGGAGCGGTGTAACGGAATGTTTTGGATCATTTGGAATTCTGACCCAGTCTTTTCGCGGGTTCATACGTTTGTAGTGGACTAAGCTGATGCTCTCACCTCTCCTCAATCATTAATCACTCAGAGCCTTGCCAGGGAAGATAGCTCAATCTCAAAATGTATTAAGGCTAAAGCCCAGCCTGGCAGGTTGATGAATTAATAATAATGTTCACATGAAGGTCTATTCAAAGTGGGGAGAAAAGCGGGGAGAATCAAGGTCTCCTCACTGCTATCACTTAAGACTCATGAGATTTGTGGAAATGAAATATTACCTTGGGAATATTTAGCGAGGATTGCTTATGTAAAAACTGGCTGGAGACACATCAAACATATGGTACTCGAATGCGTTTTCAGAGTGTTTCAAGGGTCATTTCACGTGATTGGAACAACTGTGCTTTGATGCTTTTCCCTTTTTTTTTTAACCACAGGAAAGTTTAAAGAGTGTAACTGTGAAGGAATTTTCTTATGTTGCAGTGTTTAAACCATCTGGTACTTTTTACCCATCATCAAAATGATTTTCCTAATTACTTTGTAAGACCAAATAAGAAAAATGCATTTTTAAAAATTCTGCATTGCAATATTTTCCCCGACAGTATTATATTGATGCAGACACACCAAAATGTTATGATTTTTAATATAATTTGCTAATATAAATTGAACTTATTAGTACTTTGTGGGGTAGGCGCTAACACATTCATCGTATGCAAAAGATCTCTGATTTGTTTCTGCGAGTAGATAAAGACCCAACCTCAAAGGGTCTCAAGTCTTGAGGCTACATGTTTAAATGGAAGGGTTGTGTCAGGAAGGCCATTTGGCATGAAATCTGTGCCAGATCAAACATGTGGATCCAGCTGATAGGTCAACAGAAGTAATCTCACTGTGTGTACAAGGACGTGGGTAAAACAAAGATGGTGGCATTGCTTTAAAATGCTTTAGATGCTAAAAATCAAATATATGGAATTTTTTTTTTAAACAAAGATGGGACAAATCAGATAGACATGATGTGTGGTTCGCATGGAATTTGTATGAAAGTGAAATCATCTCACACGCCTGAGATAATGTTAGCGCTGTAGGGCAAAGCTAACCCTAAACGAACGCACCTGAAAAAGCAACAAATAGTGGACACGCTTAGCTTGACAAAGCTACAGTACCTGACAGTTAAGAGTGAGCTAAGAAAAAAGCACAATCTCTCTTCTTCATTATGTAAAATGACCTGTGTCCATACAACTTGGTGGAAATCAGGGGCTTTTGTTACATGCTCAAGACACTGGAACCCCGTTACTTGATACTTTTGCTAAATTTTTTCAGAGACACGGAAACCCAGGCTCTGGAGAAAGGTGACGCTTAAAGCTGCGGAAACTTTGACTGCAGCAAAAAACGTTTCATTAACTTGTGTGGATATCATATGTTATTATAACAGCTATTTACTTCATACAGGACTAGAGGAGCCTGCTGTCACATGTTCACAATGCAGAAGTATACTAGCCCAAACATTTGTGCATTCAGTTGAGTTGACCTAGACTGTAATACAACTAGTTTGATTGTCATGTGGATACACATACACAAGTTTTAATGACACCTTTGGTCAGTCTATCTGCTTCACAGTCCCATTGTGCACCAACCAAAATAACTGAACCAAATCAAATTAATTTATTGTATTAGATAAAAACGATGTTGGGGATATAACTCACAGTTTGTTGCAGTACATTGCAATATAGTTTTGTGCAATTCACTGCACATCGCAAAATGCTTAAAATCACAATAACATTGTATCGTGAGTTACATATCATGACAACATCTGCGTCTTTTGTTATAGCCATGGTAGCAGCTCTGTGAAGAGCTCAGTGTCACTCTGAAATGAATTCTTAATCAGGACCTGCAGTCATAGCAATGTAGCATTTTTCTCTCTCGGGGCTGGTCTCTTCCTGTTAACAGGGAGTTCTTCATTCCCACCGTCACAAAGTCATTACTCCCAGGGGATTATCTGATTGTTAAGGTTCTCTTGCCTTTTAGCTTACAACATAAAGCCCCCTGACACCACTGTTGTTATGAATTGCTAATACATGAAAAAAATTGAGGTTAAAGACAGCTGGGATAGGCTCCAGCGCCCCCCCACGACCCTGAAAATGATAAGCGGCTGCGAATGGATGGATGGATGGATGGAAGTATCAGAAGATTTATTATAATGGAAAAGTTCTTATGAACTCAGTAGTTTTGGTGGTAACGTTTTCTCCTCATTGTTAATTGCTTGATTCACATCATTATTATATCTCCTGTCTTGAACTTTGTTTTTTTTTTTCCTTTCAAATATCCCACAGATGCTTTGGTGAAATGTTAGCATGACACGTGTTGGGATTTAAAATGGGTTGCTGTGAGATACTTAGGAACACCAGAATAGCTAAATACTCACAATGATATGATAAGCATGCTAATGTTTAGCGTGTAACGCTGATGATGTTAATTATTGTTTTTTGTGCCCGTGTGTTAACATGCTAACCTTTCCTCAGTAAGACAAAACAAAAAGACTACACCTAATATCAAACGCTTTAGTTTTGCAGGCATTTTATCATCAAGCAGAGTATTAAAAGTCTGGCTTGTCGGCATTGGATGAAATCAACTTGTATGGCAATCTACTCAGAAGTTGTCAGTACTGCTAAATACAACTTTCTAAAAATACGTAATTGGGAATAGGACTGCTGAATGTTGTGCCAGTCCATCGAGCTGATGAAGATGACTCAATGTGATTCATCTTCTTGGAACCCTGAATGTGGATGAAATTTCACTGGAGCTCATGGAATAATTGGCGGAACATATTAAAGCCCAAATGACCAGCTGTCATCCTGCCAAAGCAGCAAAAAATGTGTAGCACTTTTGCCTTCTCTTCTCTTTTCCCCTTATTTTCTTACTCGCTAGCAGGGAAAATGCGAAAGAAGCATCAACATCCTACAGGCTATTAAAGGATATGACTTTGCCCGACTAAAGTTCACGAAGAGGGACACTCGGCGCAGTAGAGCTCTTGCCCTTTAACTTTGTGTCTTTCAAGTTTTTTTACAAACTCGGCTGCGTGTCCATTACTGCAGCTACGGTGCATTCGCTCCCTGCCCGGCTTTGAGGCGCTCAACGGTTTGATTCGGCCTCACTGCTTTGTTCAGCAGCAGGTACAGGAGACACAGGGCATGTCTGCTAAACGGTGGGTGACTGACTGTAATGATGCTGCTTTCGGTTTCGCTCTGTGGCCCCCAGCTGCTAAGGCCTGTCTCAGCATTTCTTCTCCATCTGTGGGAGATGGCACTACCTGGCGGGTAAGAGCGAGTTGGCCAGGAAGAGGTACGTTAAAAGGTCAGAAGAGAAGCATTAATGTTTATGCCCAAGCTTACAGGAAAAGGTTTGCTGCGAAGAACCCAGTTTTCTTCTTCTTTTTTTTTTTAGCTCCTGCAAAGAAATATGATGTCACACTATTTGATATCATATACTTTTCTTCCATATTTCCTTCAGGCTCTCTTATTTTCTCTCTCACTGTCCAGCCAAACACACAGATGACAACCAGCACAGGATCTAAGCTGTGAACCACATGCATAACCTGAACATGAACAACCTGCTATGTCCATGCAAAGCAAACCCAGTCTGTGAGATGAACATTGCCTGATTATATGCCCACACTTTCAGATCCATGTTAGGATTCATTCGGAGTTGGCCACTTGATAATTTCACTCTCCTGTTAGCTGTTTACTTCTCAAGGACATCAGACTCTTTAGCTACTAAATGCAATGCCGGGTGGGTTTGTGGACCTATTTTTAAGACAAAAACAAAATGAATTAGGTTTCCTTCATTAATGCCTCCATGGCACTAATAATCAGAGTCGGGTGATAATTTTCCAGTACACAAAGTACAAAAATCACGAGGTACCCTCATTTCTTTAAAAAGTCAAATTTTCAACACGGCATGAACACTAAAACATCTGAAAAAAGGCCGCTTTCATGTCATTTCTTCTTCAGAAATAGTTCTCCAGGCTTGTTGAAGAACTTCAAAGCTCTTCTTTAGGCGTTTCTGGCTTTTGTTCTGTTCTTTGTCAAAATCGATCAGACACCGTCATAATACTATTAAGGTCTGGGCTCTGGGGAGACCAGTCCATGACCATGAGCTATTGCCAGTAGATAGATAGATCCACAAGGGAAATTATTGTGTTACAGCAGCAGGATAAAGAATAAAAAATAGCTCAGTGTACAATAAATACACTAAAGTTAAGGTAGACGTGCCACAGGTACATAGTGAAGGCCTTATACTGTTGCCACTAATCTACAGGCCAGTTCTTGTGTAATGTGGCACACCTTAGCCTTTTCTCCCGGTTAAGAGTGGCGTCTTCACAGCCACCCTTCCACTGAGACCATTTCTGATGGGGCTTCAGGGAAGAGTAGCTGGACCAACTAAAGGGCCTGTGCCAGGTCTTTGCTGGATTTCTTTCCGTATTTACGGACGTGACTTTAGATCCTGTTCATCTGCTGTAGATAGTTTTTAGGCCTGACACTTCTACTCTTGTCCCAAACTTGTCCAGTCTCCTCACATATATTGTTTCTTATATTTTTCTGTCATACTGTGTTATCTTTGGCATTTTTAGTATATCTGGTTCTTTGAAACACCGGTTCATCCCTTGAGTTTGGTGCCTTTCTATGCTTGAATGATTCATGGATCAGTGATAAGTGGCTTAACAAACAATGACCAAAAAAGCAGTCCACTAAAAATGGTCAGAAACAAGGACTTGACTGAAAGTGAAAAAGGAAAATCTTAGAAAGACTTTGACAAAGACCACTTTGAAGAATTAGCAGAAATCTTGGCTCTATTGAAGCAAATGATAAAGAAATGAGTGGTGGCTGAATGCTGAAGTTATCTGACCACTTGTTCATATGTTGTCTTATGAGTCTTAAACACAAGTCCATACCTATTATCACATGACATCAACCAAAGAGCCAACTCTTCAGTTGCCAGCACAAGCCAACTTTAGCTTGTCATATCTTCCTGTGATACTTAAAGCTGAGATCATATAGAAAAGATAGATGTGGCCATGGTGATGTCACCCATGTGTTTCCGTTTTGAAGCCTCAAGTTCCTCATTTTGGCTGTTTGTATCTCTTATGGTTATATATCAGTGTGGGAGTCACATGCTAGCACCACCCAAACTCATAACCGATTTTATAAACAAAATATAGGTCACGCAGTTTCAAAGATGACTTAAAATTAGCGACTGACCCAATAAAGTCATCAAGAAAGTATTTACTGAGGTCAGTAAACTTAGCAATAAGAACTTAGCAATTTAACACACAATTCTACACAACTACATCTTTTTGGAACAAAAGCACCCTGCTGTCCATTGGGGAGGAAAATGCAGGTTTAAGGCACTTCTCTATTTGCTTCTTTACTTTTAATAAATACAGCATTTTGGCTTTGGGCTCATTTATAGCAACTGATTAGATTGCTTTGGAACATGCATACTCATAATGAAAAACAGGATCCTTTTATTTCTTTAGCAAAGTAATGATTTCTAATGCAGATCTCAGCAGCGCTACAGGGCTGAGCAGGAACTCAAGCTTTCTAGCTGTATTTGTCAATTATGTATGTACTGCAGACAGAAACTATGGGAGACGCACTGTTGTTCTACAAGTGTGCTGACAGCTTTCAGAACCTGCGGATATGTCCTCTTGTCAGCGATAGAACCGTAGCAACTGCATACCCTGCACACAGTTTGAGCTGTTGTGACTTCTTAGAACTACTTCCCCCGGTAAAAGTCATGTCTGACTGCGCTAATGCCTCAAGATGACAGAGTGAATTATGTGCATTTTCACAATTAAACTAGCAAACACATCCAAACATCTCATAATTAGCTTACATACATATACAGTATTAACTCCCTCGTTCTTAACACCCTGCTGACAATTAGTCATTCTTTCTTTCTGTTTTTTTTGCATTTGTTTATTTGTCTTTCATTTTTTTTACAATCCTAAACCAGCACATATTTGATATCAAGGCAATGAGACACATATACAAACTGTAGAGTAACTGATTTTATTATTTTTTTTTAAAGGCAAGGCAAACACTTTTTGGAAAATTACACATCAATTCCCAGCAGCAGATAAATAGATCCAACTCAGTTTGCATAATTGTGTTTACAATGAAAAAATTGTACCATAATGGCTGCTTTTGCAGGAGCATGCAAATACCCGGACCATATAATTTGTTCCGATGTGTGCGCGGCACATCCGAGGTTTATAAATTGTTTATCTGAGTACAAGAGGAAGGAGGAGGGGGGGAAAAAATGCTCGATACAACTTGGGACTGCACGTTCAGTCAATGAAGCGTGATGATAATGCAAGAAAGTCAGCAGGAAGGAGTCAGTGGAAAGATAAAAAAAAAAAATAGAAGAAAAAAGTGAGGGCTTGAAAAGCAACGCGAGAAGCCCTGGAGAAGCCAAAATAAGCGGCTTGCGGCGAGCCTAATGCAGCCCTGCAATAAACAAAATTACAGATCAGCTTGGCTTCGTTTCACATTCGTGGAACCACAAAAGCTGATTTCCTGTTTATCTAGATGGGGAAGGTAGAGGAGTCTCAAGGCGTAATTTGAATCCATATTTCAGCTGACTTTAACAAGAGATTTTTTTACTGACTCTGCATTTGTGCGGTGACACACACACACACCCACACACCCACGCACGGCCAGTCGTATGACTCATTAGTGTGTGTTTGTGTGGTGCTGGGTTAAAGGGTCACGGTGTGTGCTTGCTGACCTCATGAGCCAACTTCTGTGCGACGTATGGGCGAGTGCGTGCGTGCGTTTGGCCACATTTTTGAACACCGGCTCTCAACGTTTATTGTAAGAACGTGTAGACAGGAAAAGCTCCGGGGGCACTTTCTCATAGCTGATGAACTCTGTGGGTGTCATTTTAAAGGTGAAAAAAAAGCGCTGCGTTAAAGTACATCCTGAAGGAAATGCGGTGCGCAAGTGAACCTGTTGACTAAGGTCAAGGCAGCCATAACTATACACATCAGTTCGATCCTTGTCGACCCCGGGAGTCTCAATGACCAGCAGGTTAGTGCGGAGGTATAAAACATTAATCGCTGATACTGCAACAGTGGCAGTAGGACTATTCACATCACTTTCTTTACCTCCCACTCTCATACTCGTCCTTGACTTTAAATCGGAGGTTATATTACATTTCTTTTAAGTGAAACTACTACCTTAAGCTTGTCTTTTGAAATCAGCGAAAACACCTGAATCGAGCCGAGCCACCACCTCTTTCTGGAAGCCGTTGGAACGACCTTAAGAATGTTTATCCATTTTTCCTTGCTGGATGTCTTCCAACCGCACAGAGTGCCATGTTGTGCAAATACGCATTTATAATTAATTATCAGTGTGCGCCACACCGCGGTTTAATATTTGATAAATTTGCTACCTTGAGGTTCGTGTAAAAGCACTCTGCCGAGGCTGAGTCAGAGTTAATTACAGTGGCGGGGACCTCACAGAGCTGCTTTTGTTGTGTGACAGGAGTTTACGCAATCAGTCAGAAATGCAAAAGGTGAGCTTCCCTCAGGCAAAGCCTTTGACAGCTTCAACTCTCACTGCTATCAAAATACATGGGCTCTTTCCTGAGTGCGGGCCGATGGCAAAACACAAGGCAAAGTCGCCCAGTCTCACACGTGAAACATTATACAATAGCCAATAAATTTTGAACCTAAGCCTTGGCCTTAAAACCTTTACGCATAAATGTAAAACGACCTCACTTGTCAGGAAACACCCTTTTAGCACCGGCTAGATGGAGTGGGTGGGTGGGAAGGGGTTGTTTAAGTCAATCAAACGGACTTGCCAAGGATCAGGCCTTTCTCAGAAGGAAAGCAGTTGGTCTGCTTAGTGTTCATTAATAAGTGGATCAGCCGGTCTAAAGCTCTCAGTGCCATTTTGATGTTAGCTTAGCCTTTTTTTTGTCTGACGTACCCGCCCGAACCCTTCTTTATCCATTATTTGGGGCTAATTCGTTTTGGCTTTTTGTTAGTTGTACTTTTCAGCTCAACTGTTCGGCCATGCTTCTATCAGCTGTCCTTTGCAGTCAGCTCCTCATAGCTGCTAGCTTAAATGTGACATGCACCATCTACTACAATCAGCATCACACAATGATTTGTAATCATGTTTGGATGCTTTCCCAAACACAGATACTGTATTTCCTGAAATTGTGACTGGAGCGTTTGTTTATCTCAGCTGGTAGCATGCCTTTATTTTAAGGATGCCAGAGGAAGACCTTTATTTTATAGCTCTCTTAGTTTGAATAGTATAAAAGGTCAAAGTCTTAATACTTGTTTTGTACCAAGTTACCACATTACAAAAAAGATTTTTTAAAGATTTTTTTTAAGAAGTGTTGAAAACACAACAGTGGGCTGAAAAATCAATTCACTGCTGAAATACCAAAAACTGCAGTTTAATCGGTTGCTTCTTAAGGCTGACTAAGAAAGTGAAACCTCACTGACTCCCCTGTTAAAATGTCCAACGTCATCTATGAAAGTAACATGGTGTCAGTCTCTGTAGCTAATCAGTCTTTTCATAACAACTGTACAATAGGTGGATTTTTATAATAACTCACTTGTTCGAATTTTGTTAGCGATTACATTTAGAGGTGTGCCCACTTTTACTAAGGTCCCACTTACACAGAGCTAGAGACTGGTTGGTAACTGTTTGGCACTGGTCTCTAAGGAAAAATGAGTATTCTCCCAACTGGTTTGGAGTGGTTGCTGGCAATCACTGTGAAACTACTTTTACTGAAGCCCCAGTTTCACAGACCTACAGACTGATTAGTGACCTGCTGGTAACTTGAGGTTGCTGGCAGTCGCAGTTGCCAACTGCAGGTGAACCTGTGTAGACAAACCAGAAACAAAGACTGTTCGCCTTAAGAGTAAAGGTTGAGCCTTCTTCAACACGTTGGTCTCAGCAATAAAGGACAACTTTTACTTTCAAGGAGAAAATCTCATTTTCCAGTTTGCTTCACACTTTTTCAAGTTTTACTACAACATACCTCTCCATTTATATTCAGGTAAATGTCCTTTACAAAGTTGAACCTTTACCAGATTCATTGGTTGCCATCAGCAGGAGTCTGACATAACTCTGGCTGGGTATTTGATCACTCTGGTTGTCCTGTTGGGTCAGCCAGCTGCCTACAAGTTTCACCTGGTTTCATCTAGCTGTTGATTTCAGGTGAAGTTGAAAAACTTGGATGTCGTTGTTTCCATCTACTTTATCAAATGTACCATGACAAAAAAACAGCTATAGAGCATGACGCCACCACCACCGTGCTTGACAGTTCGTAAGCATGGCATTCTC
>VURO01002107.1:0-10788 GCA_015108175.1 Pelvicachromis taeniatus
ATCATGCCAACCTTCCGAAATGCGTCACCAGTATGCCTAATTTGCAGCGAAACTGTTACTGTTGCAAAAGAGAACAATCTGCGCCGACACCACAACACAAAACATTCTAATTTCAAGGTTTCATATCCTGAGCAGTCAGAGGCCCGTCAGAGAAAAATTGCCACATTGAAATATGCCTACTCCCGTGCAAGTGCCATTATTACTCAAACTGTAACTGATGGGACTTTAAGGTGATGGAGAAAACAATGAAAATTATCAACCACATCAGAGGAACTGAAACAATAAATGCTTAATGCCGCATAATCTGTCTGAGTCTGTCCTCATTTCGGAGTGTAGCCTAAATATAGTCATAAATGGTGGTTATTCTGACAAGAGATTCAGTTGTTGTTATTTTTAGTTGCTTTAATAGTGTGGACCACTATTTTCTTTTTGATCCTCACAATTTTGGAATCCAGTCGCGGGCCGGATTGAATGGCTCAGCGGGCCGGATTCGGCCCGCGGGCCGCCAGTTGATGATCAGTGCTCTAGAGTGTCGGCTGAATGTGGTTTTAGCATCTTCTTACACAACAACCTGCGAAAATGTGGTTTAAATATGTTCCCGTATGGTTTTACACAAGAACTGAAACCAAAGCAAGTTGTTTACTGAGTTTTAGCCTTTAGATATTTCTAGTTCTTATTTCTCCTTCTCAGTTCTCCTCTATATTCTCTCTGATGGTCTTTGTCCTCTTCTTCTGCGTCAGAATATTGTGTGCAGTAGACTTGTGTCACTTCTTTGATATCTTTCTTCATCCATGAAAGATATCGGTTTTATTCTTCTGCTTTATGCTCCTCTTTTAGGGCACATTTCTCGAGTGCTGCCCAGACCAGCGCATAGCTCACCGTTTCCACCGGGGGTGTGTGACGGTGCTGGGCGGCGGGCGTAGTAGAGCAAATGGCGGAGGCATGCTTTTCTGTCCCCATTGTGGCGAAGATGCCTCTGAGGCGCAGGAGGTCACTATCCCCTCGTTTAGCACGGCCTCCGCGACCACGGTCGTCACCATGTCTGCTTCCTCCACCACCACACCATCTCTGCCGCCACCTGTCCCCACGGGACCCTCTCTCACAGCCTCCACAGGTGGGATGAAGGATGGGAAGATGCCCGAAAGACCTGTCAGGTAAGTCTAAATGACATGGGAATTCTGACATTTCCCATGTCTTCTGGTTTTTCTTCTTTTACTTCCATCCTTTTCCTTGCCTCTTCAGTGCTCGTATGCGTAGTCACGGCTTGGTAACACCTGCAGTAGAGCAGCAGCAGCCTCCTCAACCTGTAGCCTCAGCTGCAACTGGGATCACCGTTCCCCCAGCAGAGGAGGGCGTGGACAGTGTGGGACCTTCGCTCTGTATGCCAAATGGGAAGCCAGTCAGCCCAAGCGCACTTCCACCTGGGCCCAGCAGGGCGGCGCTGCAGAAAGCTATTCTCACACAGGACACAGAGAGGTTGGAGACTTGATTTAAGTTTAATTAGATGGAGCTAAAAATAATTAAAGAGCTGAATACTGGGCTGAATCAGGTTTAGTTTCAGCTTTTGGGTGTCATTTGTTTCCTCAAAGTTTACACACAGCTCTACGTTTGTGAAGGTTTTCAGTTATCCAGGTCATCGTAGTCTAAAGAGCTTGGAAAGAAAAGCGTCTGAAGAACAGAAGAAGCTTCTCGGATGAGAGGTGAAACGTCTTCAAGAAAATTAAAGGTCCAGATGCTTTTCTTTCCAAGCTCCTTAGACTACACACAGCCCTCTTTTTAGATTTTTCCCCAGCAGAGCATCCCTGTCATCTTCTGTAATCTCTTAATCTGTTTTCACATGTGAACTTGGGGTTGGGCTTTATTCCAGAGGTGCAAACTTAAATGTAGTAGTCACTAATGATAAAAGCACCAACAGAGAACTGCTCTGTTCACACATTGGTGTTCAGGGCTGCAGTGTGTGTGAAAACTCCTTTAAACTTGCACAGAAAAATGACACGTTGCTGTAAATGCAGGCATAAACATCTTCCATCACTGTTTGCTCAAAAAAAAGAAAGTGGCTAATTACAAATGGCTTTCTCTGGAAAAGTAAATCGCCAGTTGTTTGAGGACAAATTGATAAATTACTGCTTTTGATTTGCCAGGAGGAAGAAGCTGAGGTTCCACCCTCGTCAGCTCTACCCTGCCGCCAAGCAAGGAGAGGTGCAGAGAGTCCTGCTCATGCTCAGTGAGTGGCGAAAACAGCAGCGCTTCCACTGTGCTCTTTTATGTTTCGACTTGGATACTTTGACAAAAATGGTTGTTGCCTGTTCTTTTGATAGGTAACCTCACGATAGAGTTCATTATACAGTCAGCTTACAATCAGTTTAAATTCCTCAAAAAAAATGTTACATATGAACACACTAAATAAAATAAACAGGCCCAGAATGGCTGTTACTCCATCACATCACATGTAAACTGCTGTCCTGAAGTCTTCAGAGTGAAAAGAAAGCAAACATGTGACCACTAATTACTATTAAATGTGTGTGTGTGTCCCAGTGGAGGGTATCGATCCAACGTACCAGCCGGACTCTCAGAACAGGCGCTCCGCTCTTCACGCTGCAGCTCAGAGAGGTCTGCTGGAAGTCTGCTACATGCTGATACAGGTGAGACATTCATCACCTGGTTTTCACTTGTCTTTGCTTCTTTCATCTGTGGATGTGAGTTTACTCATTTATTGTGAGGCTTCAAATAGAGCTTACTCTTGAAATTTCAAAATTAGTTTGTCATTTTTTGGCATTATCTTTATTCAATTTAATCTTTTTATAGTTTAGTAATGGAAAGAAAAATCTGGCATGCTTTCCTAGAACCCCAGATGAGTCATATTGATGGTTGCTTTTTCTGATTAATGGACCAGTACATGAAGATACTCATTTTGCTTCAGAAGAAAACTGAAAATTCTTCCACTGAACAGCCTTTTTTATTTTATGATGCTGTCGGCATCTGGTCCTTTCAGCTCTGCATTTTCACAATTAACCATTTAAAAATAAAAGTGGGCACACATCATTGCATTTAGGATGTGCGGAATTTAAAGTATTTCATTTAAATATTTCACTTGACTGCACACTGACAGGCTGGTGCTCAAATCGATGCCCAGGACAAGGACCTGAGGACTCCTCTGTTGGAGGCTATCATCAACAATCACGTTGAGGTGTCTCGCTACCTGGTCCAGAACGGCGCCTGTGTCTATCACATTGTAAGTCTCTCCAAAAAAATAAATGTGAACCATAAGAGGTTTGCTGGATATGGATTTTTTTTTAGATGAATGAATGAATTTGTTTTATGTCATTGTTCATCAGGAGGAGGATGGATATACTGGCCTCCACCATGCCGCCAAGCTGGGAAGCCTTGAGATCGTCAACATGCTTCTGGAGACGGGGCAGGTTGATGTGAATGCACAGGTAAAGCAAGATCCTGGATGCATATTTTAAATGTGCAAGATAGCATTTTTGTCTGGCATGACTTAATTTCTCCCTATTCAATAGAAATGTCAGCCTTTTCCTGACAAGGAATTGATTTGATTAGATTTTGTAAAATAGCCGGAGATTGAACCACCAACCTTCTACATGGCATACGATCTGCTCGTCCACTCCTGACTCTTCCTGTGGGCTCGTTTCAGGACAGCGGGGGCTGGACGCCGATCATCTGGGCTGCGGAGCATAAACACGTTGATGTGATCAAAGCGCTGCTGAACAGAGGAGCTGACGTCACCATCAATGATAAGGTAGATTTCTACCATAAACGCTGCAAAAGTACACGATAGAACTTCTTTGTGCAAGCATGAGCTGCCGCCCCCTGCTGGGCATTAGCAAGAATGCCAATTTTAGCCATTAGCCTCACTTTAAACCATATTAAATGTTATTAAATTTTCCTTAATTCATATTAGGACTTTGGAGGGAGGAGTGACTAAACACATAGCAGATCCTTGGCATCCACAGCTTAGATAATGGGAACATGTTTAAGTATTATAAATTGGTTAAACAATTTTGCAGCTCAGTGGTGTGAGAGACCACATGGATGCAGTTGTATGAACATATTTCAGGTTTTTACTTTAAACAGTCACGTCTTTCCCATCAGGAGCTGAATGTGTGTCTCCACTGGGCGGCGTATGCAGGAAATGTGGATATAGCAGAGCTGGTGTTGAACGCCGGTTGCTCCCTCTCCTCTGTTAATGTACACGGAGACACACCACTCCACATTGCTGCCAGAGAGGGCTACTTGGAATGTGTTACGTGAGTTTACATACCTCTGCTGTCATCCATCAACATGTTTGAGGAAGTTGGGGACATTTTGCTACAATTGGCTTGACATGAACTTGTTTTCTTTGTTTTATTTGTGCAGGTTGTTCCTGTCCAGAGGTGCAGACATAGACATCATGAACAGGGAGGGAGACACGCCGCTTACTTTGGCGCGGGCTGACACGCCAGTGTGGGTGTCACTCCAGATTAATAGGAAACTGCGGAGGGGAATAACCAATCGCATGCTTCGAACGGAAAGAATCATTTGCAGGTAGGTGTTTTGGCACGATAATGTGTGATTACATAAAAATGATCACGAATGCAAATTCAAAGATACAATTTCTTGCCAAGATGGATGGAAGAGTGAGTATTTGGTACTACAAAGAAACTCCAAATACAGCGATAAAAAGTTCCCCTTGTATTTGGTTTTGTACAATTTTAAAAGGAATCACGGAAAAAAAAATCCCTCAAGTCTGCTGCAAAATAAAAATTCACGACTCAGATTGCATCAAGAGGTATGTTTTCACATTGGTTGTGATACATTTTTAATAGACGAGACTTTGAGAATTGGACACTATTTAATACCTTAAGCTGCGTACGGTGAAACCTGTTGCAGTGTGTGCTTGAGTGTATGCTAAGCACAGGTTTATCCCACCATTTATCCGGCAGCTTGATTCCAAGCTCACACTCCAAAACCAATTTATTTTTGGCACCAAGAGCCATGAGTGCATCGTGTATGCTAGATGATGTGATTTATGATTAAGTCCAGGGGAATTACCATGGTTGATCAGTGGGGAAACGTGCAGATTAAGCTTTGTACTTTGTGTGTCAGTGATATCGCACAGGGCTACGAGAACGTACCGATCCCCTGCGTGAACGCGGTGGACGACGAAGGCTGTCCATCGGATTACAAATACGTTTCAGAAAACTGTGAAACTTCAGCAATGAACATAGACCGTAATATCACACACTTACAGGTAACTTCATTGTGTCTCCACACAACAGAACTTTTATTTTGAAAAACTTATTCTTCGTATTTCCACTTTTTTTTCTCCCTACCTTCAGCACTGTAGCTGCATTGACGACTGCTCATCTAGCAACTGCCTCTGTGGACAGCTCAGCATCCGCTGCTGGTACGACAAGGTAACAAACTGTCTGCCTTGTCTTCACAGTTATAGGGTTATCTGGGGGAAAAATATCGATATAATCATTAGCAGAAGATTTCATATCAAGTTAAATTGGTCGAATTATTCTTCTCCTATCATGTTTCACCTGTTTTCCTGTTACAAGGATCAACGGCTGCTTCAGGAGTTCAACAAAATCGAACCTCCACTAATATTCGAATGCAACATGGCCTGCTCTTGTTATCGAACGTGCAAGAACAGGGTGGTCCAGGCAGGGATCAAGTGAGTATCAGCAATTAAAGAACTGCATAAATCTCAGCCAGATTACACCTCAGGCTTCAAACTGACGCCGAATAATCTTAACCTCATATGATCTGGAAAGATGTCTGACAAATAAAATCAACTGCTAAAGTTTTGGTTGGGGGGGGGGGAATGCTTCTTCTCTTGTAAACAGCAACCTGCTGACCATCTTTTTACATCTTGCTGAAGGCAGCAATGGTAAAGCAATAATGATTAATCACTCCGCAGCTGAGTCAGTCACAGATGATTGACAGTGCAGAGGCAGCCATGTGTTGCAAATAGCCATCACTGGCTTTTCCCCCCCAGGTTGATGAGTATCTGGTTGATACTTCACTCTTAACCCTTTTTTTTTTTCCCTCTTTCCTCCTCAGAGTTCGTCTGCAGCTGTACCGGACGGAGAAGATGGGCTGGGGAGTCCGAGCTCTGCAGGACATTCCACAGGGAAGTTTCATCTGCGAGTAAGAGAAAAAAACCCTCTGCTGGCACACTCTAGGCTGCTTTTAAGTGAAAAGCTAGAGGTTAAAAAAAGCTTACCTTCCTGTTTCTGCACAGATATGTCGGAGAGCTCATCTCAGATGCAGAAGCAGATGTAAGAGAGGACGACTCCTACCTGTTTGACCTGGACAACAAGGTGAACCTTCATAAATTGTGTATTTCAAAACACGGACATCATGTGGGGAAAGCGGAAAGAGGGGGCACACAGCTTATTAACTGTATAATTATTAATCAAAAACTATGACGTAAATAACTGACCAAGTCTTAATCTTGTGTTTGGACTCTTTCCTGTGTTGACACCGATTCTAAAAAATACGAAGATACATTTATTGTGGTATTTTGGACCGATGATTGCGTTGTTTTTGCAGCATTTTAAATTGTACTTACTAATTTAATACGAATAAATATCCCCATAGCTGATATAAATGTCCTTCTACTACGGTTTGCTCAACTCTTTTAACGGCACTTTTTTCTGTATAGGATGGGGAGGTGTATTGCATCGATGCCCGGTATTACGGCAACATCAGCCGCTTCATCAACCACCTGTGTGACCCAAACCTCATCCCAGTACGGGTGTTCATGCTCCACCAGGACCTGCGATTCCCTCGCATCGCCTTCTTCAGCTCCAGAGACATCCTCAGTGGGCAGGAGCTGGGGTAAGAAGTCATAAGTGCCTTGTGTAGGACCTTAAAGTTGTGGTCAGGAGTTTGCATGCACTCCTCATGTGCGTGAATGTGAAGGCAATTTGGGGCTTTTGATGATTGATTGTACAGCATACACATTTAATAGCATTTAATTGGGTGCACAGGTTTATTTATTTCTAATGCACACAGTATCGGAAGTATATTCATACAATCACTTAAATATTTTAATAAGTGGTGCTGAAAGTTCTACTGTCTTTTAAATTTGACACGGCAAGGCTTTTTAACTTCTTGCAAGTGATCGTGATTGATTATAGCTGGTAGTTTCTCTTTGCCAGCCTAAAATGGATTTATTTGCCAGCCCTCGTTGGATTGACCAATGATCAGAGCACTGGGAAAGTCAAAGGAAGTGATGATCTGAGAAGGAGAATTGTAAATATACATGAACTGGGAATGGCTGTCATAACCATTTCTAAAAAAAAAAAACCCTGCAGATTCCAAGATCATCTTTTCAAACAACTGTGCTGTACGTAAGTTCAGTGCATCTGTCATCACTTTTCAGAAGAAGATTCAAACTGTCACCCTCGGGTAAGTAAAAATTCTTAGAATGTTTGGAATAACTCTCAAGCCTGCCATGAACTTGAAACTGCTGGAATACCAGTGTTACTGTCCATAGTGAAGCTGATTTTACATTACCCTGGACTGAAAGCGTGCTTACCAAGAAATAACCCCCTACTCCAAAATCGGCACTTTCAAGCGTATCTGAAATTGGCAGTTCCCCATTTGAAAAAAGACAAATGCCTTCTGGAGAACGGTTTTATGGTTGGACAAGACAAAAATTGAGATCTTTGACCACAAAGACAAGAGGTATGTTTAGAGGAGTAAAGAACAATGTACCAGAATCAAGCATGGTGGTGGTTGCATCATGCTCTGCAGCTATTTTTCTCCCAGTGTATGCAATCATGAAGGAGGACTACCTTCAAATTCAACTTCCATCAACACTTCAAATCAACACACAATTATTCCAAACACGTATTAAAACTGTTTTTTGAGTGGAGAACGTTAACATTAAGCTTCTGCAGTGTCTTCCGAAAGCCCTGACTTCAACCTTGTTGAAAACTTGTGAACTATGCTTAAAAGCCGGGTCTGTACCAGGTAGTATATATACGTTTGACCTTGTGTGGATTAGAAAAAATAGATAAATAAATTCAAACTTATCCACCTAATACTTGTTTTTTTTTTCTTGTTTTTAAAGTCATTAAAGGTGTATCCTGTACAATCATTCCACTTTTGAAAAAGAAATCATTAAATTACCATAACATTCATGCCGACAAAAAGTGTATGTGAACTAAATTGAACACTACTGTGTGTCATTTATTTTCTGCTTAGTTCAGCCCTCTTTTCTTTCTGTTATCTTGAAATGTATTCCTAACTGACTGTCCTCTGATTTGTCCTTAGGTTTGATTACGGAGATCGGTTTTGGGACATTAAGAGCAAATATTTCACCTGTCAGTGTGGCTCAGAGAAATGCAAGCACTCGGCCGAAGCCATCGCCCTGGAGCAGAGCCGGCTAGCTCGGCTGGAGGCTGGACCAGAATCAGGAGCTGACTGTGGGCTGACCATGCTAGGGAACTCTTAAACAAAAACAAAAAAAGACACTTACCCATGGGGCCTTTGGATTAACGCCTTCTGTTGCGCACACTAGTAATGGAAATATGTCATAGTGGGGGTATATCTTCATTCATCTTCCAGTTCCATATCTAAGGTGCTGCGTGTGCTTCTACTTGAACTGTAATTCCTTTCCCTGAAGCTGTCAGCAGCCACTTTAACTTGATGAGGATTTGGGCCTGAACGTTTTTTACCGTATAGGAGTTTGGAGAAAGAAATGACAGAGGTCTTGTTATTCTTTACGTACAGTATTTTAACTGTAAATCATAATGTACTCATACCTTGACACTTTGCGTGTTAGCAGTCTACCATCATGTATCAGTCATGTATACAAACATGTATTTTATACCTTTTTTTTTCTCTTTTTTTTTTTTTTTCTTGTGCCAACAAGTCAATGCATTTTGAGACAGAGCAGTAATGGTGCAGGTGTTTATCCATGCTGGACCGAATAACATTGTTTTTCATTACTATGTTAGCTTTGTTTTCTTAATTTTTTTTTTATACCTGCTATTTACTGTCACATGTAGTGTAATAAAATAACTCGTGAGTTACCTCTGTGCTGTGGCTTTATTAAAATGAAGAAACACACGCTACACATGTTTAAAGTTGCTTGTTAAGCTAGTTAATTTGTTTTATTTGTGTTCAGCCTTTAGTTTGTTAGGATTTGTGGTTTCCTAGCTTCTGTTGTTTTAACAACAGAGGCCCATCAGACAATAATGCAAACCAAGGGGAGTGGGGCGCTGCACTGGTTATGATCAGATATGAAGATTAAAGGAGGAAGTCTCACTCTGATAAAATATAATTGTCAACACAGAAGAGACTCCAAACTAATGTCTACAAGTCCCAATTTACAAGTCCAAATCACCAGTTCATGTAAGAGGCATGTCTTTGGACTACTGGTGAACACAGATACAGAAACACAATGGCTGCAATGGCCCAACAACAAAAATGTTAGCTGTCATTGGAAGATAAAAGTTCACATACACATAAGTAGATGACTTTTATGCATTTTAATAACCCAACAAATTAAACATTTTTACAAGGACTGTGCACACAACAACAAGGCTAAAGAAGATTTTTTTTTTTTGAAAACCTTTATATTGCCTGAATTATTTATCTTTATGTTGTGATTTTAGTGATTCCAATTACGATAGACGTGACTCAATGATCTCGCAGGGTTCGCGCGGAGGCGGGAGGAACAGGTGTGCCTGGCAGGTGTCTGGTTTTTCTTTTTGACAGTGACAGTGACGTCCTGAGCGAGTCATGGCTAAAAACCACAGTTTGCGTTGCCACAAATAAAAAGGACTGTTACTGAAACCTGACGCCAGTGTGTGCGTGTGTCTGTCCCGGGTGAGGGGGTCCTGTGTCACAGTAACCAACAAACATGTAGCTTTTATGACGGTTCTTCTCCAACCTTGCCTATATGGAATATTACCATTCATAAAAACAGCATTATTATCGACAAAATTATTACTTAGATCCATAATCAATACTGACCAAGAGAAAACAGAGTTAAAGTTATTTATTTTACAATAAAAATCCAAGAACTTATGTAACATGGACATCCGAGTCTCAGTAATGATCTCCTGAGGTTTGTTGGGATGGCAAATTAGACCGCACTGACCAAGACTTACTTAGATTAGCAAGCCAATCATATATAAGTTTGACTTTTGAAAAAGCAGGAACTACTTTTAATTATTATTATTTTTTATTTATTTGTGTTACTTACGATTTTCACACGTATAAGCTATTGTCTTCCCGTCTCTGTTACTATGAGCTATGTAGAGCGAGTCCTCTTGTTAATAAACAATCTTTGGTCCGCCGCTCAGGTGCGCATCCCTCAGCAGGTGCGCGGGCCGCGTCATTCCCTGGTTACAGCTGCCAGGAAGAAAAAGATTTCTTCAGTCGTTAGTTGCAATGTCAGCGCGAACGCGGCGAGGCTCGCTCGAAAAAAGTCGGTTTTAGCTTCTTGTTTGTAAAGTTTTAAGCTCGCCGTGTGCAGAGGAAGTTGTGTTTTATGAGTAAAGGAGGAACAGGTGGAGGTCCAGGCGGAACATGGCTAAAAAAACACAAGACGAGGAAAATGCGAACTCCGAGTACGGTGAGCTGGCGTCGGTCGTCGGTGTTCTCAGTGGCAGCTGAGAAAACTCTAAAATGAACGAGTTTAGAATTAAATGCTTTGTGAGAACTGCTTTCATTTGTTGTGTAATGCTATTTTTTTTAGAGATTTAAACTTTTTTCTTTTTTTTTTCTTTTTTATAAAAATAACTATTAGCATAAATCCAT
>VURO01002107.1:10808-43811 GCA_015108175.1 Pelvicachromis taeniatus
CTTTTGTTTTTTTCTTGGATTTTTTTTTTTTATAAATATGACTGTTAGGTTGTTAAAGCTCAGTGGTATCTTAATTATCTTCCTGTTTAACAGTAGGTCGTGTATTTTTTTTTTATCCGTGTGCCAATATTAGCCCCATCAAGCTGCTTTATTGTTTTACAGATAAGTTTTATTACTGACAAAGCGGGACATATCAGAAACCCGACTGTAAGAAGAAAGACAAAATATCCAAATGGGTGAAAAAAGAAGGCTAAAATAGTTTTAAATAACTGCGTCCTATCCTTTAAATCCTCTTCCATTATTAATGTCATGCTTGGGATTAACCACTATGTCAACTGAGCATGGCCTTATAGTCAGTTGTGAAGGTTGACACCATGCAGTGTTAGGGTTAGAAAGATTAGATGGCTCTTTTTTTCTTTTTACCATTAGTATCTCCCAGACTATCTGTTAATGTATTTATAGTCAAAGTTATAAATGCTACCTGGTCTGGTTCTGATAGAAATCTGATGTGTAAACAGCCTTTGTTTAGTTAGATAAGAAAATGCATTTCATTGCTCAATATGAAAATTTCACAACACAAGACGGTGAAAGGAAAGAGATACAGGTTGACTTGCTGCTCATGTTTGTGGGGGTTTTCGTGCATAGACGTCATTGGTGCTCACCACAGAGGTTTTAACCTTCCACCATTTAAAAAAAATCTTGTTTAATTTACTGTAATCTAAACGTATCACTTTATCAGATTTTATTTCCAGGCCATTTAGCATTTAGTAAAAATAAAAAAGTGGAAGGTTTCTCAGTTCATGTGATGCAAATCAACCCTACAGATAAACAGTTTAAATCACTAAATCAGTTTTATCGTGAAAATATGTGCAGATTATTTTGATAATGATCAGTTAACATTGTTTCATATCAGCCCTTCAGTATTGCAGCATCTTTGGGGGTTCAGAGTAGGCCTTCAGGGGGTGAATGTACACGTAAGCACTATTGGTCTGCACAGCGTAAAAACAAGGAGTCTGTGTTGCATTAGATGATAGAAAAGATGATCCAGATTGGGCCCTTTTGATAAACAAAAATCTGTTTTAAACCTACCTATGATTAAAAAAAATTGGTAATATTTTTATAAGAGCTGATGAGTTTCCTTTGGTGGAAGGTGAAAGCTTCCTTGGTGGATGCCGATAATATGTGCAGGGAAGACTCTGGAAGAGACTACGCTATTTTCATGAGGTCTGAGCCAACTTAATAGTGTGGGTATTGCACACGAAGTCTGGAGAAGCTTATATTTTAAAAAGACAAATTCTGTTGCTGCTGATGAAAACGTTATTGGCCAGTTCACCTTCTGCATCTGAGTCTGCTCTGATGGAGTAAGCCATGAGTCTGTTCACACTCTGGCAGGTTTGATAAGGCTACAATAAACAAACCCTCCCTGGAGGTAAACATACATGGATGGATTTAATATAACTTGTAAAAACCAGGTGACCACAGCATCACTGACAGCTGAATCTCTTTTTGTGTGTGTGTGTGTGTGTGTGTGTGTGTGTGTGTGTGTGTGTGTATTCAGATGTGTGGTCTAATTATGAGTCAGCTTTAAAGCTATTCTTTGTTGCTCTGATTGGCTTCACAAGGAAGTAGAAATCATTTTCAGGGCTGGGGACACTTCCTGATTTGGAGATTTGTTTTCTCCCTGTTTAGTGGTGTTGCACTTTTGTCTCGGTTAAGAAAGTTTAGACAGTGTTGAGAAAGATGAGCCTTATTGCAAATCATTGACCACAAAACTTGTTAAGCCTGCATGGTGTAACAGGGGAGCTAATGTTAGAACATAACTCTGTTAATAAAGCTAATTTGGAGAATCACAAGTAAGCTTTATTTTACATTCTTAACACTTTTATAAACTGAGCTGTATAAAATGATTTTAGTGTCAGCTGTCTGATGGTGAGTGGATTTGCTAGACCTTTTGTGGTGCAATGGCCCAGTTAAAGTGCTTTCTTTTTAGACATTGTGTTGTAGATTTGTTGCTGTTCTGGATCAGTCCTGTTGCATAACACAGCAACACACAACCAAGCTTTACCTGTCAAACAGGTTTTGCAATTCACTCTACAACATTTGACGATTTTCCCAGTACCCTTAATGATGAGTTTTGACACCTCTAGTATATATCAATAAAAACATGGTTTGACTCTCATTAGAATAGATTCCACATTTTTCCAAGGCAAAGACAGGTCTCATTAACTTGGGATGCAAACACACATTGTGATCCATAAGCAGATCTGAAAGGTGACAGAAAACACTCAGTTCAGAAAAGAGCTTCAAGGGTTACTGGTGGTAGTTTTTCAAGGGGGTAAAAAGGTAAAGGTGTATATATTGTTTTGTTTGGTCATATTAGACCGTTACAGTAGAGAGTGAGCGGGGAACACATGTGGCAAGGGGGAGCAGGTCGGATTTGAACCCCGGCCAAGCCGTACAGCATATGGTCACCTGCTCCTCCCAGTAAGCTAAACTAGCTCCTGTTCATGGTTGTTTGGTTTTGCTGTCCATTATGGCCAAACATCTTCATTTTGTCGTGTCTGTCCAAAGGACACTGTCCCAGAACTCTCGTGATTTGTTCACATACAACTTTGCAAGCTTAAATCCTGCAGTCATGTACTTTTGGGAGAGAATAAGCTTCTTCTTTCTGTCATTATTTTGAAAATTGATGTTCTAATAAGAAAACCTTTCTGTGGTTTATTGTAACCATTGGAATGTTTAATCACAGGATATCCAGGAGTCGCAAAACATTTTAATATTTAAAAAAAACTTTGTAAATCAGACTCTTCCGGTTACAATTAACCAAGCCATCATTTCTTTTACAGACAAACCAAAGAATCCAGGCAACATTTTTATTTGAGTCAGTGTCTCTGTGTGCCACTTCCCCAAAACGTTCAGTCATTGCTTGAACTGGTTGCATTGCTCAACCTGCCAGAGGGGTCTGTTCTGTCATCTGCGTTATTCATCTTAAGACAGGGTCATGTGATAACTATTGTATTCCTGGTCATTTGTAATTTTGCAAATTCAAGCTGTAAGGAGCCAGCCTGTATGAGGCTCAAAGTTTAAAGGTTTAAGGCTTTGCATACGTTTTTTACGAGGGAAGAACTGAAGTCTTTTGTGTGTGCTTCATCTAAAGTTACAATGTGCCATAATACAGACTGTCATTTACTCTAAATATACAACAGTGTCCTAGCAGATGAAATCTGACACTCACGGAAACAACAAGCCAGTAAAAAGCCATCTGTGTTGTCATCATTTTGTATCTCTTACGTTTTTCTAAGTAGTTTCTCTCGAGTGGCGGTTTGGAGCACATTAGTGTAGCCTTTTCACTGATTCTTTTTGTTTGACACCTGATATTTTAATGACTGAACAGTACTGAGATGAAAAACCTTCTGATCTTCTGTGTTGCAGTAATTAGCATTTTATTAACCCTTCCTCTTTTGAAGGATTACACTATAATATGTACAATTAGCTTTTTGTTATCATGACTACTTAATGCCAGTTTTGACTCGCATGATTCACCATGAAGTTCATACATCCTGTTGTAATATTTGCATCCTTCTCAGAAAGCCTGAATGACTGTGTGCAGTGTTGACACAATGTCCTTTCAGCCCTATTCAAATTATACTGAGTAGAGAGGACTTTTAAATGTCATCATTTTTGAGCTTCCTTATGCTATTAGTTTGTATAAAATCATGCTTCTTATAATCAAATATGAATTACACGTCGATTACAAAGCCATAAATCATTTAGCCATTGTATTTAATGCTGTACAAGAGTGGCTTTTCCTATCGGGTTATTCCAGTCTGGCAGGATAATGCAGATCTGAATTTGGTGGATGGAATTCTTTTTCAGCAGACAGTTTCTCAAACAGGTTACCTGATTTTCATTGTTTACAATTAAACTATTAAATGCTGGTGTTTTAGAGGCAGGACAGTCTCAATGTTTCAATTTAAATTCTATTAAATAAGCTATGCTTACAAATGAGTATTCTGCGAGCTGCTGCTGTCAGTGCTGTGCCTGACTCAGTCTTTTTTTTTTTTTTTGACTCCCTATGCTATGATTAAACGTATAGATACTAACATAAGAGTTGCATTTTATTTTATATTCAGAGCAGCTTGACCTTTTGAATCTACTGGATTCATTTAGTTCCTGCTGACTCTCCCTCTCTCTGTTCCAGGAAACAACAATGACATATTTCTTCCTAGTAATTCAATTCCTGTCATAGTGTTTATACTGCAGCACATCTATGAACAATCAGTCCATAAAATATAAATAAAAGTCTCTGAAAGTTTTCCTTATTCACTTACAAGTAATTAATTAACTTTAAAAGTAGGTGCCATCTTTTTAAAGTTAAATAAATATCACTATAAGAACTATTTCAGGAACTGGCTAAATTAAACTCCAGTATCACCAGGTTGAAATACAGCAATGGTAAAAATATGTCTTTATACAAATAGGCCTGTTTCAATAACGGCACCATTGTTGCACAGTTATACACACAGAAATTAAATCAGCAGTTCAAAAATGTGTAAGAAACTGCTAATGTATCCTTGATCATCTGTTCACAAATAAGGAATTTGTTGATTAATGGCAAATGTTTGCCTTTCCCAGGACAACCAACACAGTTTGACCATAATTTCAAGGGACCTGTACAGAATAGGTAAGTGTGACTCAAAGCTCACTGGATAAGTAGTGAAATTCTTACATTTTACCCCTTGTGTGGTTTCTCGTGTAGTGTGTGTATTTCTGTTGACCCAGGAAGACACATTTATTACCACAATCAAACACCCATGCAAAGCTTGACCTGTACTTAATGTTATCACTTTTTTTTTCTTTTTTTTTTTCTTTACACTTTACACAGAGGGTGTACAGATATTATCTGTTGTATTCTCTTCCTGCTGGTCATCATTGGCTACATAGTAGTTGGAGTTTTAGGTAAGAGAAACCCAACCCTGTCAACATAGGCTTTATCTGCCCCATATATTTTCATATGTCCTTATGTTTTTCACTTCACACTTATTGCTGCACTTTAGCAAGCATACTTATTTTTTTAATAAAGAAAGTGTGATCGAAAGCTCAACATTAGTCATGTATTTTCAGTGTGAAGCTATTATGTGGTTGATCTAAAGAACGAAGTAGGGTGGAAGAGCAAGCCTGCCTCTATCCAGCAGGCTATAACAATATGTCTCCCTTCAAGTCAGTAGTTAACTTGCTGACTTCACGGAAACTACTGGTTTTGAGAATCATTCATTGTTCATGAATTTTGTTGCATTTGGACCAATTCATGTTAACTCTTTCTTCCTCTTGTCAACCCGGATGACTCATTTAATGGGAGAGGTTTACAGCTCTTGATTTTATATATGCCAAGTAGATTACACAATGTGAAGGATTAGCCTTGTTGTTTCTTTCAGTTATTTAGTTTCTATTTAGTTTCTATTGTTACTATAAACAGCCAATTTCTTCAAATAGTTCCTGTCAGCAGCTTTTTATTGCTCTGTCATCAATCTCATTCCAACACTCAGGGCCATCTCTTATCTAGAGTAAACACATCGGCCTGATGGGTCACGAAGTGACCTTATGAGTGTTTCAATGGCTAGTGTGTCCAAAATCAATTTCCTCCATTGAGATGATTAAAAGCACAGCACACAAGGGTGGCTTTATAGTGGGATAAATCTGCTCTACAGGTTTAGCCAAATGTTCCATTGCTAAATATGTGAAAATCAAACCTTATCAAACCCAAAAACTACACCTGTTGTCCCTTTTGTGGCTTGTTTGATTTGAAAATAAATAAATAAAAATAATTAATAAAAAAGTAATACACCAAGTTCCTTGACTTGAAACCAATATTTAGTCATAATCCTGCTTCTCATAAAAGTACACAATAGAAAAGTTAATATTGGACTGCTTTTGTCACAATATTAATGTGTTACTGAATTTGGGGTTACACCAGAATCTGTGTTTCCCACCTCAATAAATACTTTAGCAACCATTTTCCCGTCTTTCCGACCAAAGACCACACTGGTAGATGCAGCAAATGCTGAGTGCTTGAAGTAAAAACACACCCTCATGTAGTCTGTTCCCATGAAACACAAACAGGTTAAACAAGATGGATTACGTCAAACATTTACGTGATTGGCTTTTAGTTTCTGAATATTAATGTGTGCTTGTTTTTTCTGTTTTTGTTTTTTTTGTTTTTTTTCTCTCCCCTCTGTCAGCTTGGGTCTATGGAGATCCAAGACATGTTCTTTACCCAAGAAACTCAACTGGCTGGTTCTGTGGGGTTGGGCCAAATAAGTAATTTAACCATTGTTCTGAGTTCTCACTTTATTTAAACATAGAAAATGTATACACACTTAAAGTTTTTATTTCATATTATATTATTATGTCTTTCAGAGACCGACCCAACTTGCTATACTTTGACATTCTCAAATGTGCAATGTCTGTCAATGTGATGGCAAGTGCTCTCAATGGTTTCCAGTGTCCAACCACACAGGTGCTGCAGTTTGCTGTTCCTGTTCAAACTCTTTACTTTCCTCTCTGTGTTGCATAAATATTCCTATTTTTTAATTTTATCACCCATAGGTGTGTGTAAAAGACTGTCCCTCTGCCTTCTGGGCCGTGCAAGTACCGTCGTATCTTCCAGGTGTAAAACCTGCAACTGTTTTCGATCCAAATGTCTGCGTGCCATCTCTTAACCTGAACAATGCTTCACTGGTAAGCTACAGATGGTGTATTTTTGTCAGCTCACTGTTGGGGTGACGTGGACACCTAACTTTGTGAACATGATAACTCGAGGACAAGGCAACTTGAGACTTTCGAATTGATTTTCAAATCTCAGTAAAGTTTGAATATCGGTAACCTTGACCCTTAAAGTCAGGGTCAGATGTCATGGTTTTTTTTTTTTTTTTTTGAAAATCTCCTAAGACAAAATAAGTTGCAAGTGATATCTATTAAAAATCTTAGATGAGTTCAAATCTCAGTGACCTTGACCTCAAAGTCAGAGTCAGAAAGTCTTGAAACAACTTGCAATAACTCAAGAAGTTGCGTAGAGGTTTCAGATTTATACAATAGGTGCAGTCTAGGAGTGACTGTTTACATTTTTATGTATTTATTTTTTCCAAAACTTGATTTTTAAACATGTTTTTCAGAGTGTTAGTGACATTGTCCATCAGGAGCTGTGTCCTTACATGCTCATACCTACAACCCCTGGTCAGTAAACAATTTCACATTACTGCTGTCATTTAAATTCCCTTGTATGTTTAATATACACTACTTGATTATGTAGAGATAATTTTCCTTTTTTGTTCTGTGGTTAGTGCTGGGGAGATGTTTTCCTGATGTCACAGCCTTGGTGAACATACCTTCATACTTTGGGAATGTTCCAGGCTTGCCCTCCTCAGTGAATGACACCATTTCACTCATCAAAAATGGCACTGGGTAAGAGACATTATCATGTTTATTTATGAACATGACTATAAATTTAAATTAACCCACAGACTTTAATAATCCTGTGTCTTTCTCCTCCTTATCAACAGCACAGGGTTGGTGGTTTTGTGAGTCTCTGTTGAGCCGTAGCGTAGCAGCTAGCTCTAGTTGCTCTTATTGCTGCGTTTAACTCATGTATACACAGCGGCCTTAGATTTCATGTGTCTTGGGATTTGCAGCCTTAAAGCATTAATGAGTAGTTGTCTTACACTCACTGTCTGTCTGTGCTGAATATCTTGGGTCATTTCTGGTTTCTATGACTTCCTTTCTATGATCTTCCTGATCTTTATCTCATCAGATTTATTAGTGTCACATTAGACATGTAGAACTGAATTATATAAAAATAGTCACTGTTAGCTGCATGATGATCTTTTGAACTCACCTTTTAATTACCCCCATACTACTTTTAGAAACAGGTTTTTAAAGCTGTTGTTTTTTCATTTTTTATTACTATTACTATACTATTTAAATACTATTTATACCGCTAAATACTGTTTAAAAGCAAAAGTGCCACCATCGCATCTTGTCATCTTTTGTCTTCATTAGGGGCATTATCAACACCTTCAACGCTAAGGACATTGCCACCCGAATCTTTGAAGATTTTGCGTCGTCATGGCCGTGGATCATCGTGTGAGTTTCCCAGCTGAACCAGCATTGCACACTGCCACCTGCTGATGTACAGATAGAAGTTAGATTTTGTAATGAAGTCTTGATGGTATCAAATAAGCCATAACACAAAGTAGTAGTGTCAACTTAAGATCTGAAATGCTGTACCAGGTGCTCTGTCTTAACAAGAAAACCAACAGAATACAGTCACTGGCAATTATTCTTTTTATTATTAAATTATATGAGTATATTAATATACTTGTCAGTGAGTTCAGATTATCTGTTTGTTATCAAAAGGGTCCCAAGTTATTGTTTAAAGCATGTGGTTATCAGCATATACTTACCATCCTCTTCATGAGGAACACCTGCACAGTGTAATTCATTTCAATAAGAGCCCTGACATAAATTCTGCTTTTACAAAATCTGTGCATTTTCCTTTTGTCATGTAGGTTAATGATTTGGGAGTAAATTTCAAGAGCATTTTTTTCAGTGTATTGCAGCACAAATGCACTACTGCCCTCACAATGGCCTCAGAAGCAAAATGTAACAATTACCTTTTGGACAGTGTCAGCAAAAAAAGTAAACGGTACCAGTAGATGTTGTGGCAGAGGCTTTGTATGATTGAGGATTTGTATGAATTGGATATGTGTTCTTAATATAGTTTAGATTTTGTTACGGCTTCATTTTCACTTTTAAATTGATGCTTTAATGTCTTATAAATGTCCTAACTGTCCCTCCATCCTGTCCACCTGTCCTGTCTCAGTGGTTTGGTGATAGCGATGCTGGTCAGTCTGTTGTTCCTGCTGCTGTTGAGGTTTATCGCTCCAGTCATGGTGTGGGTGCTTATCATTGGAGTCTTGGCCGCTGGGGCTTATGGTAAATACTCACCTGGAATAGTTTTTAAATTAGGCACACAGAGGTGCAGTAATGTCTGGATTTAAAGAGGAACTAGTTATTTTATCTTTTGAAATACAAAGTGGAGTTTGTATGTCTTCAGATCGTTTCTCTTTTTTTTTTTATTTTAATTTTTTTTTTTTTTTCAGGAATATGGCACTGCGCCTGGGAATATCAGAACTATAAACAAAACTCTGCTACCATCACTACAATTGGATTCACCACAAATTTCCAGAGTTATCTGCAAGTCCAAGAGACGTGGCTGGCATTCTGTGAGTTTCATTAAAATGCTATCTACTTCTTACCTTTGCTGTGCTGTTCCAAGTGTCAAATATTTCTTAGTCTCATCTTCTTAATGTACTTAGAGGTTGAGAGAGCACAAGCTGTATGTGCATTTATAATTGGGTCAATTGCTGAATATAAAGGTAATTAATCTAGAACTGGAAATTATGTATCTACTCTAGAAAATAAAGCTCTCTTCTTTAAATGGCCATTTTGACAGAGTTTATCCACAACAGCTATTCTGTGATGTTTTACACCTCAGAATAGAGTACAGAGGAAATGAGAGCTATAAAAAATAAAAAAATAAACAAGGACATTATTGGCACATGTGTGTACTGAAATCTCTGCATCTAAAAATAAATGCAATAAAGCCATTGTTGGCATACATGTCATGTTTACAGCACCTCTTGATTAATGATATTTTATTTTATTTTGAGTTTATAGTTTGTTTGTTTTTTGTTTTACATGTTAACGTTAAGCATAGGTAGCAGCAGTTGTTGATTGTTCATCTAATCCTGTGCATACATGTATATTAACTTTTTATATATATATTAATACATCTGTTTGTATGAGTGTGGTTTGTGGCAGTTGTGTGTGTGTGCTTGTGTTCGTTCTTGTGACTATTGTCATTCTGGTTCCCAGTGATAATTTTATCCATAGTGGAGGCGATCCTTCTGCTGACCCTCATCTTCCTACGCACAAGAATCCTTATAGCCATCACCCTCATCCAAGAGTCCAGCAAGTGGGTTAAACAAAAAAAAAAAAGATACACTGGACTGATGCACTTTTAATGAACTTGATGGCAATTATTCAATTCTTTATGGTAAAAGGGAATCTGTTTAATTAGATGTTAGTTTTGTGTCAAATTAAACTAACAATTGTTTTCTATATTATTGTGAATGTCACAAAACCTTGGCATGACTTCATGATGTGTGTTCATATTCTACAGAGCTATTGGCTACATGATGTCCGCTCTGCTGTACCCAGTGTTCACCTTTGTTCTCCTGCTGGTGTGTGTGGCGTACTGGGGCGCTACTGCTTTGTATCCATTATTGTTATGTTTGCATGTTTGTGTACATGTTATTCTCAGGCTACTCTATGGTCTTGGAGATGATATTTGATAAGCGCTACATTACACGTTCAGTTCTTTTCTTAAACAAATGGATGCAGGTACTTGGCTACTTCAGGAAGTCCCACCTACAAAGTGGTGGCTCTGAACTCCACCATGAGCGGCTGTAGTAGTATTGATGGCACCAAGAACTGTGACCCTCTGGTGAGCCTACTGGGGATACATTTTCAAAACAATTTTTTTCCTTCACTTATCTAGGAGATAATTGAATAGTTCAATTCAGGGTTACCAGATCCAGGCCTCACTATAGTCTTTATAATAAAAAAGGAAAACTTTCAGCCTTATCTTAAGTGACAACAGTTTCATACACCATTGCTTCTACTTTCTTCTTCTCCTCTCAGAACTTCACCTCATCAGATTACCCGAACTGCCCCTCAGCCAGCTGCATTTTCATCAACTACAATAGCACAGACCCCTTCCGGAAAAACCTCCAGTACCTGCACATCTACAACGTGGTGGCTTTTCTCTGGTGTGTCAACTTTGTCATTGCTCTTGGACAGTGCACACTGGCTGGAGCTTTCGCCTCCTACTACTGGGCCTTTGAAAAACCGGCTGACATTCCCATGTTCCCTCTCTTTGGAGGTTTTATACGCTCACTCAGGTAGGTTAATGATCAGCTATCACATCATGCAACAATGAATCAAACAGAGAATGGCCCAGAGGTGCCATTTCCACACCCAATTCTTTTTATATGATTACCATATGTGCCAGAGGGTAACACACACAACCTGATATTTTCATAATTTATAACTGGGGGCTGAAGAAATATTCCAAATTTTTATTTAATTTTTTTCCACTGAGCTGCTGCTGCTGATGACACTAAATGCAACTTTGTTTTATGTCCTGTACCTTTTCAAATGTTTTTACTAGAGATGGCACAATACCACTTAATTTTTTTTAATGTCCGATTCCGATATCATAAATTTGGATATTTGCTGATACCAATATGAATCTGATATAGTCTTTTATAATGAATGAAACTTTTTTCTTTGTGTTGCTACATTTTGTATAAGTTCATACTCAAATGTAAAAAAAAACCAACACTAAATTGATCTTAAATATTGATCTTTTTACTTAAACTTTTAGCAGAAATTTAAATCAAAGTATTTATAGTAACATTCAAAAAGTATTTCAAAATGCAATTTTATCCAGATTTCAAAAACTCTTTGGTTCTGGGAAAAAAGTGTCACATCAACACACAATAATGTTTATATTCAACAACTTCAAAAAAAAGTTGTAGAATTGAGCCTTTTATATTTAAAGCTGAACATAAATAGACATCCAGAGTGGAAAGCAGTGCAAATAAATGCAACGCTGTTTTTTTGTAAAACTTGAGTCTATCCATCGTACGGTCAGACAGCAATGACAACGCACAGACATCTGAGCTCCATATATCGGTTGTTAAGCTTAACGTGGGAATGCTTTACAAGCGTTAAGATGAACTTACATACTTGCTTTACTTCTCTGGGATAGCCTACTTGGAGATGAAATGCCGGTCTGGCAGCACGTAGCGAGGCTCCAAATGCTCCAGATGCTTTCAGTGTGAAGTAACTCCAGACCGCCAGCATGTCGCTTTAATTGTCGCTGCAGGTTTTAGGCAGTTCAGCATTAGTTTGTTTTTTCCATCTGAAAGCTGCATGTGTCTTTTAAACTGGCTAAGAATATAACATGAAATGATTTTTCAAGGTACCATTTGGGCTCCTTGGCATTTGGTGCTTTGATCCTGACCCTGGTTCAGATCATGAGGATTATCCTGGAGTACATTGACCAGAAAACAAGAGGTAAGACTGATAATAATCTCGGCTGTCACTGCCACAGGAATAACTCTGAGGATAAGAGTAAAAGTATATTTTGAAATAACTGGGTGATCAAAGATGTATATGCTAAGACACTAATATTTTTTTGCTGACTTTTTGTCTGCAGGGTCGCAGAACAGTTGTGCGCGTTTTATAATGTGCTGCCTGAAGTGCTGCTTGTGGTGTCTGGAGAAGTTCATCAAGTTCATCAACAGGAATGCTTACATCATGGTGAGAGGACATCATGTAAAAACCAGGCTTTGATATTAACTATAAGAGTTGCTTAGAGTTTCTACTCTAAGCATGATAAAATTTGTTTTACTGTCTTTACATAATTTATCCAGAATTTCACCACTGAGTCGAGTCTGAAAACCACTGTCTGTTTTTTCTTTTTTTTTTGTCAGATTGCCATTTATGGGAAAAACTTCTGCGTCTCAGCCAAAAATGCTTTTCAGCTGCTCATGAGAAATATAATAAGGTTTGTGTTTTTGTTATTCTGACAGTAAAGGATCTGCGCTTGGTACTACATGCTTCTAGTTCCTGTAACTCCAGTACAGAGCATTAATGTATTTGCATGTGTTTGCGAGACTGAGTGATTAGTGTCGTGTTTCTCTGACCTGCCCTGCGTGTCCTCTCAGGGTCGTGGTGCTCGATAAAGTCACAGACCTGCTGCTGTTCTTTGGGAAGCTGATGGTGGTTGGAGGCGTAGGTAAGGACGACATCGATGCATCGATTATTCTAGAATATTTTCGATAAAATTTGTAGATTCACTTTTAATCTGTTGAGGAGAGATGTTCAAATTCATATTTATTTATAAAGGAGCTAGACGAGTCTGGCCTGGTCCAATCTCGTCTGTCTTTTAAGCTGTTAAATTCTCAACTAGTTAATAAATGGCCTTCGTGCAGCGTAGTGGAGGCATCAGAGAAAACTGCTCTAAATAGCTGCAAGCTACGTCTGCAAACATGGTGGAGAGGCAAATTTATGAGATTAAAAAACAAATCAGCCATGCTGTGCATGGAGCAGGTGAGGAGTGCACAAGGCAGAAACACTGCCAGTGTGTTTGGAAGCTCTGCCACGGAGGAAACGTCACAGACGCACACGATGTTTACGCGGGGTGAGACGTGAATGCCCTGTGGGTTGATCACTGTGACTGACTCCTATACGCTCTCATTTAAACCATTGGGAATCTGTCATTGGAGTAAGATAATTGAACTTTGAAGTTAAATAAGTGGAAACTGGAACATTCCTGCCAAACAGAACCCGTTCCTGCTGTTTGAAGCTGTATTAAAGGGGAGCGCTAAAATGCAAGAACAAGTTCAAATAATCAGTTTAAAGAGGAAAAAGTACACATTTGATGAACTATAGATGTAAACGATGACAACTGCAATAGTTTACATTCAACCATTAATAAAGTGATGATTAATGATAAATTACAAAATGTAAAAGAAACAAATGCTTAACAGCATTTGGTCACTGGTGATTAAACTCGTGATAGAACAGCTCAGTTTTTGTGGTGGTTGTTTTTACGATGTGACATTATTATGGCATGAATTAAAATTCTTCCTTGTGTGTACAAACTGGTTTTTTTGTTTGTTTTTTCAACATTTTTGAGAAAGAATCCAATCCAACTGTATTTATAGAGTTTATAGAATAGGCTCTGACGTCTGAATTTCCTTTCCAGGTGTTTTGTCCTTCTTTTTCTTCTCTGGACGAATTAAGCTGCCGGGCTCGGTCTTCCGTTCCGAAAACCTCAACTACTACTGGATGCCAATAATTGTGAGTTAATCTGTATGTTTTGATAGTTGTCCTGTTTTCCATGTTTCAGGGATTCGTTGATTTTTTTTTTTCCCCTCCGTTGTTTCTGTAGACGGTGGCGGTAGGTAGCTACCTCATAGCACACGGATTCTTCAGCGTGTACAACATGTGTGTGGACACACTCTTTCTCTGCTTCTGTGAGTAAACACAGTTTACTGAATGATGTTTCAACACATTATTTTCACATAAACGACCAGCACATTGCTCACTCTCGTCTCCCTTTCTCGCCCACAGTGGAGGACCTGGAGCGTAATGATGGATCTGCGGAGAAGCCGTACTTCATGTCTAAAGGCCTCATGAAGATCCTCAACAAGTCCAACAAGATTCAAAAAAAGCAGAAAGCTAAGGACTGAAGATGTTTATGAAACCACACAAAACTCACACACATATTCAGGAATGTTTTTCTTTGTATCTCTTAACTTTTAGATATCACTCTAAGCTAGGTTTACTAAAATTACTCTGCAATTTAGCACTTTTTAATAGTTTGCTTTTTGTTTTAACGTTTATATTTAGTATTAATGACTGTACATATAAAAGGACCGAGTGATTGCAAGTAATGTGAATCTGTTCGTCTCTTCTTCATTAGCACTTTCCTGTAAGGTGATCTTTCTGTTGTCTTAGCAGCATTTTAATCCTCCTGCTGATTGGTCAGTTGAAAGTTAAGATTTGTACCACTTGAATTCTATAAACATTTAAGCAAATTTCTAAAAATGCTCGTGTATTTTCAGATTTGTAAAGTTTTTATACATTTTTATGTTCCCAATATTGTTAATTATATTAACTGTAAAAGAATAAAGTTGTAAATATTAACATATGCTTCCAGCAGCTTCTGTGTGGATTCTCATCCTTTTAGAGCCATTTTTGTTCCTACCTCTTGAGCTCAGTTTCATATTTACTACCAAAAATCACTTTTACTTTCACAAGTAGAACATTGCGTAAACTGATCAAAACACATCTTCATGTCACTAAACCTGGTAATTCTAGGTCTGTTTCAGTGAAGCAGGCAGGATAAATGAGGCTGGCTATTCAGGCAAGGAGACAAAGGGGTAAAGGGACAAGCCCCTAACTTCGCTCTGACAGTGTTAGCTCAGTGTGTTTATGATTTCTTTTTTTTTTTTTTTAATTCATAATTTTCAAAGCATTTCAATTTAGTGAAATTTGTTAAGAGACTGAAACAAAGTCAATAAGCCTTAATGTAACAAATTTAAAAGGCACTTTTATACATTTAAAACTTATAAATGCGTCCGTGCCAACCCTAACAGAAGAGGAAGGTTAAGTGCTTGATGATTTGTTGGACTATTAGGAGACTGAAATCTTGTGCAGGTTTCTCATCTCATAACTAAAAGCTCCACCCCTAAAACGGGTGGATTAGATTGAAGTCTGATTATTCACTCATTATTCTTAAAAACTACAGTAGGTCATCCAAATAATTAGGCTGCTGTTGAATGTAAACTTGTAACATTTATCCAATTTGAATTGAAGTTTGCAAATGTGAAAACGGCATATTCCATTAATATTAATCACAAGGCACTGCATGCATGACATTATGACTGAGAGCTGAGCCCCCATAAAAGTTTGAACCCATAATAGCCCCTGGTTAATACAAGGGAGTGGTGCTGGGGTCACGTAGAGCAGGTATTGTGCCAAATAGTGATTTTCTATATTTAAACTGCTTTAAATAACTTGTTGGCCTATAATATGTGAAACATATGTGAAATAAATCCATCGTGAATGCCACAAACAGCCACAAACAGCAGCCTCTGACAGTATATATGACAGAAAATCACAACAGGTCAGCTTTTAATGTAGCAAATGATCACATCTAAGAAGCTTTCAATGAATAACTTTCTGTAGGTTAAGTCAGTTGTTTAATTGCCCACTTCAATAAGATACAAAAATGACAACACAGAACGAGACCATGTTTTAATAGTTCAAGTTTGGGTTTGCACTACGTCTCCACATTTGTCCAGAGCCTTCCATCACTTATTTTAGTGTCACATAAGCCTCACAACATAAAGTGTTGAGAGAGGATGAGCCCTGGGCAGCTACAGAGGACCCACTATCATCTCTGTGTGATGTGAACCTTAAAGTGCTAAAGACCTGGATGCAGATCAGTGGAGCTCAGTTTGAGCCAGTCTGGATTCTCAGGCTGAGCTCACTGCATGGTAAGTTGCAATCAGTCTTTCAGTGTGAGGTGGAGGAAAAAAAAAAGAAAGTGTTTATCAGACTTAAAGTAGCTCACACTTGAGTACAGCTGATTTCTGCATACCTATGGGAGATTCTGATGTGGGAAAACATGAAGCATAAAGCGCTGTGCGACTCTGATTCGTTTATTTTGACCCATGTTTGACTAGAATATTCAAGAAAGAAATAACATCATGGGTCTTTCAATACTTTGCACTTCACATTTTTAAACACATTAAAATGAGTTTGTGTCAGTTACTCTGCTGTACAGTCAAAAGAACAAATCCTCACATTAGCGGGGCAACAACAGGCTGCTTTCTCAGGAGGGGGATTATTAACTTTAACTCAAACGAGCTCTGAAAAGCAAGAAGCACCTCAAGACTCACGTCTCGTCCTCTTTTGCCCTCCACGGCTGGTCCTCCAGTCAGAAATGTGTAAAAACAGCATTTACAATACCCATATGTACAAATATAGAATGTATACACACACACTCAGACACATACAGTCAGGAAAAATCAAAGGAAGTGTTTTAGATTTGTTTTTTTAAATCACATGTGAGGGGAGGACAACGGTTCACCAAACTGCTGCTCTTCAATCCTGCATGTGTTTTTTGTGTTGACTGATTCTGCCCCCTTTTGTTACGTTGAGTTAAACTGCACTCCACACTCTTTAAAGTAGCTCACGAGGGCATGGAAAAAAACAACAAAACCTAACGGCCCTTTTTTCCAAACACACAGGGAACTACAAGCAACAATGGTCCGATAACGGTGCGCGCCCTGACAGCTTAGGGCAGCTCCGACTACAGACGGCTTCACAGTGCGAAGGCAGTTTTTGTTAAGACAAATGTTTAGAAGAAGAAGGGAAAAAAACAAACAAAACAAAAAAACCATCCCACGGCACTGCTTCGGTCTGTCGCCAATTCTAGGAGAGCGTTTCAGGAGGAAGCTGTAAACAAGAACGCAATTATTCACCCTCCATCCTGCGTGAACGATCTGCTACTCTTTGGCCTTTTTAAAGAAAGACCTACCCCCTCCCCGCCTTCCCCTGTATTCGAACCCCTCTCACTCCCTTTCTCTCTCCGTTTCAGGAAAACCCACTTCCCTGAAGACTGCTCTGCCCAGCTTTCTTCTTCTGCAGCGCTGGACACCAAAAGACGAACAAGATTTCAAGACGTAGCTCACCCTAATCACGTAATACTGCCTCTTTATGTTCTCTGTGCATCCATCTACAGGTGTGTGCACACTGGGAGGGCTAACTCACGTTGGGGGACAGGCGCGGCACTACTTTCCAGTGAATTTCTTGCATAAATAAAGAGCAGGTGGAGGAGAGGGGTGGGCCGAGTGTCCTGAAGTGATCTGTTATAGTGAGGAAGAGAAAAATCAAACTGCTGTATTCATGGTCTCAAACACAAACCTCCCCCTACCCCCTCCGGTTAGAAAATGTAACACGAGTGTGCATCTGTGGCTCGGGTTAAGTGTGCGAGCTGTGTTTGCGGTTTTATTTATTTTTTTTGTTTTATGCGCTTCTCCCTCCCAGACATCAATAATCACTCGTGTGTCTGCGTCACACGCTCAGCAGCCAGAAGAAGAAGAAGATGGCGACGAACAGGAACAGAGAGTCTTGCCAGTTGCTATTGCCGTTGTTGCCGTTGCCGTTACCGTTGCCCTGGTGGTCACCGACGTACTGATCTACAGGTAGAGAAGAACGATTGTGAAGGTTAGTATAGCTGTGAGTTTTGATTTTCTTCTCCTTTCTAGATCTATTTTAACAGTATCGGTATCCGAGTTTGTTTTTTTGTTGCTGGACTGATGCGGTTTTCACAAAACAGCAACAGCTCTGGGACTGTGAAGGTGCAGGAGGAGACTAGACATTCAAACCATTACACCCAGACCATACAAACCATTGATAAAACACAATGTGTACTGGAACATTTTCACCTCTAGAGGGCAGTGTTACTGCATGCTCGCCCAACAAGTCTCTGAACGCTGAATACTCAAGAAAAGTCGTCGCATACGTTCATGGTACAAACTCCTCTGTGGAAAATAGTTTATGCCACTATAAATAAATAAATGTATAGCTTTCCAACTCAAACCTTTGAGAAAAATAAGTGTTTGTTTTTATTTTTTTGCCCCTGTGGTAGAAACGAGGCTGTGCTGACCCCCAGCAAAGAGAGACTGATGGGAAACAGTTTTGTTTGTCTGATTTATATTTAAAATACAATCTAATACAAGTGTTTGGTAATGATTGCTGCAGTAAACATGTGCTTTAGAAACTATACTAAATCTGAGATAGAACATTAAAGACCAATTAAACAGGTCCAGCAGTGAAACGTGCTGAAACAATTAGGTAAAACTTTTAGGGTTTTAATCGTGGCTTAGGGGATTAATGCTCCTTAAAACCATTTAGTCTGAGTCTGAAGGCCTCAGGTGGAGTCTATTCATTCAGGCCTGACTATGGATTTGCTAACACTTCCATGTCTTGCCACTATCATACGCACGCATGTGTAAATCCAAGGAAGAAAATCCAAACATCATTTTTGGATTTGCTGAAATTCTTTTGAGTTGTATTTTCACTAAATACACAGGCTCCTACAGCCATACAGAGAGCCTTGTTATACACTCAGTGTGAGTCAAAAAGCATAATTAATATCTGTTAACGAGAAAACTTATTTATATCTTTAGGCTGATATTTTCTGGGGTTCAGCTGTTATTGCAGAAGACTATTTCTTTTGTTTACCTGCTCTGTGGAAAGGGTCGTTGGCGTTGAAGACTGTCGTGAAGAAGCCGAAGGGGAACGCGCCGATGCCGAAAGACATGTGGAAGCCGGTGTCCCCGAAACCGCGAAACATCTGAGGGAGGAGAAAAACACGGCAAAGAAGCTTTAATGCAAGATAAACTTTTTATCAGCTTTTTATTTAAAAACCAGCCTGAAAATATAAACCGACTCACCCCGCCTCTGCTCTCGGGCTCTGTTCTCTGCCCCTGAGGCCGGGGGGGAGTTTTCAACCTGTAACAGCAGAAACGGTCAGAAAGAAGCTAAAAACCAAAAAAGACACACACACACACACACACACAACGAAGACCCAGCGTACCTGGGATCTTCCTGGCTGGAGCTCCCTCTGCCGTACAGTGGGATTACTTTCTCTCTGCTGATGCCCGCCTTGCACACGGGACACTGCTGCCGGCTGGGCCGCGTCTCCAACCACTGATGAGTAGGAGCAAAGAAAGAAGGAGGACGTCAAAGTGATTGTAATACACGTCACACGAACCCATCTTTATTTACCGATTCAAGACTGGAACCTCAGCGACACTGCCCACTACTACATTTTGTAAAACTTTATTTACAGCAAGAGATGTGAAGCATAACATGTTTACAATGGTGAGCAGCACAGGAAGTGGCAGTAAGAGGAGGCATTAAGTACATTAACATCTTTAAGCTGCATTAAATCAACTGACAGGTGCAGCTTCCACACTGAGCTTACATCACCACCTTGTGCTGATTACAGGCCTCCTCTCAGGACTGTGTGGACATGCTCAGATCTTCACTGAGGTCTTCCTTACTCTCCTGTTAGTTTGACCCCTTAAAATGAAGCTAGTAATAATCCTGAGCTAAATTCTAGGAGCCCTTACAGATTGCTTCAACATCAAAAGCCCCACCCTGCTGTCCGAATCTTGTGAGGGGCAGCAAATCAGAAAAAGTTTACTTAAATGGGAATCAACTTGTTTAAGAAAACTGAGGGACCTCGATTTTCAATATTGAAATTTAATGACCTTGTACTGCTTACTTAAGTTTCTAAAAGCCCCCCAAAACTACTCTAGAAGGTTTCAATTTACATAATTAGATTCTCTTTAAAAAAAATTCTCCTATTATTAATTTAAATTATTATTATTATTATTTTTTATAAATCAGCCCACTTCTTTAGCTGCGGCTCTATTTTATGTGACCTTCAGATTGGGCACAGGTGTCCACCTGCATGGGTGTACAGGACCTCTAAAAACAAACTACAGGAAGTATGAAACACTCACCTGATGAAGACAGGGCCAGCTGTAAAGAGCGAGAAACAAAAAGTTTAATTTACATTCTCACAACAAAATCTTTCAGTTAAAACATCAACAGTAACACCCACACTACTGGAGACATTTATCTGAATATGTAATGGATGAGTGTCAGAGGAGAGCAGAGATTTTAAATAATAGACAAACCGGGTCCTAAAAGGTGGCTGATTAAAGTGCTCCCTATTGTTCGCATTAATTGACTTCATCTGTTGTCAAGACTGCGGGCCAGGCCAGCCTGCTGCTGCATTGTGGGAGGCCAGGATGCACGTTTGAGGAGACACCCCAAACTGCGGTATTTTCAAGACAAACAGTACTCAAGTGCTGAATGTTTCTTCATATAACAGCTTGTAGCTACTTCAAGGCCAAGACAAACAACAGAAATATTTTTTTGTCACTTTGAAGCTGCCTCCAAACTAGAGTCATCCACACAAAATGCTCAACCTTGAATCCGAATAACATATTTACGGCCTGGTACAAAAAACGATTTTGGTGGCTACTGACAGAGGCAGATGTGCAAATATAGTAACTTTTGGCTTATGCATCCATCTTTTATATATGATCTGCACCACTGACTCACTGACATTCTGCCTCATTGGATACCAACAAACAAACTACTAAAAGTCTGATTTTCAACTTTCAATGCACCAAACTGAAGTTATCAAAACTACACACGGCTTAATCATCACAAAGCCCGTAACTGTGGTTTTATTGGTTTGGTTTCTGGCCTAGTTCAAGTGAGCACACAGCAGACAAATATTAAACCTGTTGTTCATTTTCTTATTTACCGTCACCTATAATCTGTCACACTGGTGGATGTTCATATTAAACATGGCCAAAAGTTGAAATAACGAGGTCAGTAGTGTGCTGTGACTTTTACTGAAATGCAAGCCGAGAAAATGAATGGCAGATTGTCTAGCATGATGGTTTCCCTCTGTTACAGACCACACAGGTTTATCCACAAAGGACAGGAGCAAACAGTAAGAAAAGCTACTGGGCTCTTAGCTTGAAAAACAAACTATTGCTACCATGACATGGACAAGCCCATGAAATGGAGAAGTGCTTCAGATTCCACTGGAACTTGAAGCGAAGTTAAACATGCTTCCAGAGTTAATAGGCAACTGTGGCCACAAGATGGCAGTAATTTAAAAGATGGGAATGGGAGATTCCTGGGCCAGAACGCTGCTAGAGATGCAAAGAGGGAGATCAGTTTCACTTCACTGGGCAAGCAGTTTTTTCCTCGCTTGCCCTGCTGGAACAGCACATTGCTATATCCCCATTCATCTACTGTTTTAACCTTCTGTTTGTCAGGGGTAGCCAATCAGAAGAAAATTTGTTTAGTTGGTTTAAAGACTTCAAGAATAAAAAAGTATAGAACTAAACATGAGCATAACTAGTCCACTTTAAATTTCTCCTTGAAGTGAACAGAACATTATTACACTGATACTTTTTACACTGATTTAACGGTACCTTAGGTTTGCTGGAAAGGTGAAAACAAGTTTCCTCTAAGTGCCTCAAGTGTTTTCTATATGTAAATCCTTTCTACGCGTCAGATTCGTTGTGAGATCAACTGATAAAGTTAAGTAGTACTTGTATAATTCTTTTCTACTCTAACCCCAGTCATGTAGAGGAACAGGCAGGGCTTGTTTTTGACACCATAACAATTACATAACATTCACCGCATCAGGTGAGCCCAAGTCAACACCTTAATGTGAACAAACTAACAACCAGCTGAGCCAATCCATAATGTAAAAACCTGCAAATCTTTAAACACATGCTCAGACTTTCATGCCACATCTGTGTGTGTACAGCTTTGCTTTAATACCGGCTATCAGATTGCTGCTGAGAATGACTTTCTCGTGGATACCAACAGCTGAACAAAGTGCAAAGCCAAAGTTAATAAAACAAACCTATCAGCTGCGATTACGCATGTGGGCACACGTTTAGACGACCTGAAACTAACTGCTTAATACCCAATAAGTGGCAGTGAAGCCAGCCTGCAGACTATATGCCTCCTTACTGTACCACAGAAAAGGGCTGTGCGATATGACCAAAATCTCATATCCTGATATAAAACATTTCTCATCCCGATAATGATAGATATCACAAAATAGTGCATTTTCTGTGAATCTCGACTTGTGTGAAGTGTTTTCAGCTGGGCTTTGTGTACCTGGAGTCGAGTGTTTTGACCGATGCACCACAATATATTTTTAGATATAAGTTGTAATGGCTGCCATTTTCTTTCAGTATTTATTACACGGCGCACTGCACGGAAAAGCCTGTTGTAACGTTTGAGTCTAAGATTTATTTTGATCGCCTGACGGCTCTTTTTTTGCTTCTCATCCATAAACTCTGTGCATACTCTTTCACATGATTCATAGGTGGTAAAGGAGGTTTGTCGTGTTTGAGTCCGTGGTGGGGACCGCTTTGCGGCATAATTTATATAGTACAGTTTTCTGGTCCATGTCAGGCTTTTCATAAACAAACCATATCCATGCTACAGAGGTCCTTCTGTTTGGAGCTACCTGGTTGACCCACTGGTATTATTCTCTGTGCCCACATGGCGACCATCCAAAAGATGCAAAAATATTAACGCAAACAGTGTATTTGCCATGAATCACACAATAGCGTATAATATGAAATGATAGGTGTTTTAATTTCATCATCCAATATATTTCGTCATCTCGCACAACTCTACCACAGACTCAAGTGGCTTCACTTGAAGTCTGATTTCATAACATTAAAACAAGAATGCAGCAAAAGAACAAAACAAAACAAAACAAAAAAACTTTGTGACTGCGGGAAGGAAGATCTTCCTTTTAACAGGAAGAAACCTCCATCAGAACCAGGCTGAGAGAGGGGAGGTGCAGCCACCTGCCATGACCGGTTGGGGGTGAGGGGAGGGAGACACACTGTAGAAAAGAGCCAGAGAATAATAAAAACCCAATAATCCATACGGCTCATTCCATGTAAAATGAACTTAATCTGGATGATAGTCCCATTCTATTCTATCAACATTTTTTATCAATCCTGCCATATTACACTGCACACCTGATTTACATGCAAGCTTTTGTTTTTATGCTTCATTTCTACACCGTTCACCCTGAACAATGTGACCTATAAGCAGAATCAATAATTGCACTCTCTGCATGATCACTCTCTAAGCACCGCAAGAATTATTCAGTTCCACACTTGAATCTTTTTGATTGAAAATCTGTTGATTATTGTGAAAATTTGAACAACAGTATAAACCTGTCTTTACACTGCTCAAATGTTTTGTCCAACTGACTTAATAAAAACATTAACAGTAAAATATCAAATTGTCGCATTTCTGAAGCTGCTGGCTGCAGCTAGATTTCATACATGACTTTAAATGTTTGAAAGACATTTCTTTGGCATACAAAAACTTTTCTCTTTTTGCCGATTCAAGTAAGAATTGCAGTTGCACCATAAATTTAAACTTATACATAGACCCTGAAAAGGATAAGCGGCTGCGAATGGATGGATGGATGAATGTAATCAATTATATAAACAATATTTAACTATTTTCAAAAGATCCAGTGGCACCAACACTGCTTTACAGCACATTAGTCTATTCCTGGAAAACATTTCAAAGTCACACTGACTGCTGGGAAAGTGCAACAAACCACAGAGGTCACCGATTTAAAAACAGCCTCATTTCAGCCCCAGAGATGGATGATGCACTGGTTTTCATCACAGAGAATAAGACTGTCCGCAAACATCTCAAAGATACAGGCCACTAAAAAAAATTATCTTTAGAACCACTCATTGCATGACACGATGGAGGAAGTGAAAAGAATGCTGGATTCAGAAGAGAATCTCTGAATACACGCAGATCAAATCTTGAGTCTGACAAGTGTTGATTTCAATATTTGGATGATAGAGTCAGAGTTAGGTGTAGCATGAAAGCATGGATCCATCCTGCTTTGAATCAAATGTTTAAGCTCCTGGTGGTTTGATGGAGTGCAGAATATTTTATTGGTACACTTGGTACCTGCTGAGCATCATTAAACACCACAGTCTACCTGAGTATAGTTACAGACCACGTCCGTCCCTTTATGACTACAGTGTACCATTTTCTGATGGCTGCTTCCAGCAGTATAACGCACCGTGTCACAAACCTCAAATCATCTTCAGCTGACTTCTTGAACATGACCATTCGATCACTGCACTCAAATGGACTCAAGAGTCATCAGATCTCAGAGCACCTTTGAGATGTGATGCAACGGGAGACTCGCGTCATAATAAGTGCAGGAACTCTGTAATGCCATCCATGTAATGCCATCCGTTGCTGCTCCATTTCAATATGGAGCAGCAACTTGTTCAAGCTATGCCACAAAAAATTAAGAAAGCTCTGAAGGCAAAAAGGGGTCCAACTCCTAAAAGTAACCAATGAGTGTATGTATGTAGTGATTAAAAGTCTGTGGCTCGGGACCTCGCCAGTCACATTAAGGAAAACCTAAATGTAACTATTTTATAATCATAGCTTTATGTCGAACTGTTTAAAATGACTATTTAAGGTTTTAAATATGCGCCCTAAAACATGGGATTCTTTTCAGAGGCTTACTGGATAATATTAATGAGCATATTTATTTCTTTTGATACATTTCTAATTCTAACTTGATGAGCTCTCTTCCTGGAGGAGTAAATTCATTTGCTCTGCAGCCTGTGTGGACAACAAGTATGCTCGAGCGTGCGCTCACTCTGGGACCGTAAAGATGTCACATGCTCATTAACCATGAAGTGATAAAAGAAAATTAACATCTCTCATAAATCTGGAAGCTGCATAGTGTACACAGTATAAACTAACAGGAGTCCATTGATGAAGAATTGGCCACACACAGAATTAATACTCAGCTGATCAGGTGAAAGGCTGGGAGTGCCATGTGGTTAAAAAAAGATTAGATGTAGGCTTGCAGCACTGATGCAACTTTAATCTAAAGGTGTTCTTCTATCCTTGCTGACGGTTTCATCATCGCCGTTTCATCAGGACTTCAGAGAGCAGAAGGAAACACGAGTAACACGGCAACTAAATTACATCAGCACGTAACGAGGGAGCCTAAACGCAACGCTGTGTGGCAACTGTGCCTCTAACTGTAGGGTTGTTTCTACAGATTAACAGTAGGCCTAAAACAATATTTCCCATTAACGATGCATTTCAGACCTCAAACACTGTGATAAAAATACGCTTTTAAGATCGGGACTCATAACCCCTCTGAGCTGAGTGAATCATTCCACATTTTCCTTTCACAAGTTGCGAAATCAAATAAAAACTTCCTTCAACTTAAGCAACTGGAAAAAAAGTTTACCCAAACTAAATTAAATAGACAAACGCGGCCCAGAATTGTATAATGATTAGTGCGCTTCTTGTATTTCACGTCACGCAATTATTACTAAAACACTGTCACCTCACAGCCAAGAAGGTTCTGGGTTTGAACCAACTGGCTGGCCGGGGCCTTCCTGTGTGGAGTCTGAACGTTCTTCCTGTGTTTGGGTGGGTCCTCTCCAAATTCTCCGGCTTCCTTCCACAGTCCAAAAACATGCATGTGGCCGTGGAGGAGTCGTAGACAAAGTGCTTAAAGTCTATACAATTTGTATGTATGTATGCATGTGTGAACGCTTAACTGCGGCTTGTAGTCTAAATGAGCTCTTAAAGGTCTTTTTAAGACCTCAAGCCACATTTAGAATAAAATAAACCTTTATTATCCCATGAATGAGAAATTTGGCTCTTATAGCAAGAGGAATATAAATTATAGAAGGAAGACACAAAGTGGTCCTATATACATACGCAGACAAAATTTGTATGTACAGATAAAAATGTACAGACATATCTATAAAAGTGTACAGAGATATGTACACAAGTGTGTTTGTGTATGTGTGTGTGTGTGGGGGGGGGATCCTGGTGAAATATACAGTGAACAAACAAGCTGCAAGTGAGTAGCATCAATTAAAAAACATGTGATATGTCAATTAAGCAGGTGATGAGTAGGATAACCATGTTAAACTGTGTTATAGAGTCTGGTAAGAATGACCTGTGCTAGCGCTCATTCCTACACTGTGGGTGTAAAAGTCTACTGCTGAACGAGCTGCTCAGTGCTCCTACAGTCTCGTGCAGGGGGTGGGAGGTGTTGTCCATGATGGATGTTAGCTTAGACAACATCCTTTCCTCCCCAATCTGCTCAATGGACTTCAACAGACAGTCCAGGACAGAGCTGGCCCTCTTGATCAGTTTAAGTTTCCCCCCTGTCCCTCTCTGCCATTCCACCCTCCTCCCCACACGCAGAGTTTCATTCTACGTCTTTAGGTTTATCAGGCTCTGGTTCGGTCACCTGCAGACTGGAGAAGCCAGTGGTAGCTGGTCTGCTCTAGTTCCTGCCTGCTTAGATTTTGCATCCCTATCAGAATTGTATTTTCAAATAAAAGACTAAATGAAAAGTTAAACCACAGTTTGCTCTTATCGTGTTATCTCATGATGATATGGTATGAGACAACATGAGATGATATGACGATCCTGGGCAGTTAAAGAACGCGTCTGTTTTTATTTCCATGTTTGCTGCAGAGGTGTTCTCCACCCTGTAAACACCTCACCTGTGAAACGGAGAGAACATCCACAATCGCAAACATGTCACTGTGTAAGCCCACACAGGTCTCTGTTGCCAAAACACACTCGTCCAACCTTCGTCGCTAAAACTAAACAGGTGCCCACTACACTTTGACATCGGCTACAGTTCTGCTGGAAAAGATTAAGATGACCTTCGGGTTAGCCCTAATCCCACATTAACCTCTGCCAAGTGTCAGTCAAGAGTCACAACTCATGAATGAAGCCACCACATCGCTGAGCGTGTGTAAATATTCAACACAGAACGGCCTGAAGGTTGAGCCTTGCGCAAGGCCAGAGTCAACAGTGATGGAACGAACTAGAATTACAGCCGTTACCCAACACCTACTTTCACTCTTTGATAAAAACTTGTCAGCTATGCAGTTTTCTAATCTCAGGATTCTGGCTCACCGAGGCCACAGCTACAAGGCATTTTCACTGCTCATTATGTGCACATCGTGAACCTGATGTGAAACCTGCCAATAATGAGCAGGGAGGTGGAACACAGAAGTTAATGTGTCACTGACCAAACCAGGCCCCAATTGCAGCTGTAACCTCTGACTAGGGCGGAGTGATCTGACCAAAAACTTGCATCAGTCCTTTTAAAGACTTGATTTGTTTAATCTGACATGGAACACTGAGCAATGACAATAATCCAGCTATGAAACTGCTCGTCAGCTGCAAGTCTGCACTTCAATCCCAGATTGACTTATTAAGTCCACTGTGGTGGTGCACAGAGTCAGTTGAAAAACTACCGTGGAAAGGTAATGGATTACAAAAGGACAAGAAGACAGTGCATAAGACCCTAATAGCAAACTTCAGCTTCTTTTTTATCCTTATTTGCTTCGCTCAGTGCCAAACCTGTAGCCATTAAAGCCTGTTGTGTATTTTTTTTCTATTAGATCCAAATTTTAGACTCTCTCTTAACACCGTGTGTCCCACACAAACACCTTATTTAAGGCATTAAAAGGGCGTCTTTCATGACGGGTTAAAGTTCAGCCACATGCTGAAGACAAACACCCTTCACAGTGTTATCTAACAGCTTCCCATCCCGTTCACAACAGACTGATTACCGGAGCGTCGAGGGGCGTGATTCCGCCGTTAGAAACAACCTAAAAGAAGGCCTAACAATCGGCCAAACAAACAACACTCATTCCGTGTTTGCTAAACAAACGAAACCAGCACGTACCAGAACAGGTGTCCGCACAGACTGATGACGGCGTCCCTGGCAGTGTCTAAGCAAATGTTGCACTCGAAGGTGGCCCGGTCCGGCTCCCGTTCGCTCTCACCGCTGCCGCCGCCCGGACCGTCGCGATCGTTGCTGCTCTGTCCAGCCTGGAACCCTCCTCTGCTGGCCGGCCCGCCATCACTCGAGAACCGGTGATCCGCGGCCGCCATAGTGTTTACTTTTCAAACGAAGAAAAAAAACGAAGCGAGCCAACCCACGGCGGCCAGACTTGAGCTAATGTTGTTAGCTGTCAGCGGTAACGGCTGCTGTCACCAACCGAGCCGAGGCTGCTCCCTGAGAGACGACTTCCGTTTCCGGAAGAAACACCACACATGGGGCGGGCCTAATTTAAACACCACAGCAACAACAACAACAACAACAAATAAATCTGTTAATACTTTTAGCTAAAAAAAAATGTTATTCATAAATGTAAGTTTACTAATAAAACACCATATTTCTGTTATTTTGTTAAGGATGTGGAATTGTACATAAAATCAATACCAGACTCCACTGAAAAAAAGGCTCTCAAAACAATACATATATATAAATTTTTGCGTGTACCTACATATTTTTTTATACCCCTGGTTATTTGTATTTATGTTCTACTTTCTTGTATACTTCATCTGTTCGTATGTTGTATACTCTTGTCTTTTCAATAAGGTTCTTGTTTAAAAAACAACAACAACAACAACAACAACAACAATAATAATAATAATAATAATAATAATAATAATAATAATAATAATAATAATAATAATAATAATAATAATGGTCAGATACACATTTGTCTTTAGCCAATCCTCATTTCGTTTTTGGTAGGAAAATGGAAAGAAAATGGGTGCAGCGATTTATTAAAATATGCCAAAAAAGAATTCTTTTTTTTTTTTTTTTGCCTAATAGCTCTTTGGGAAACACAACATTCGAGAAAAATGTAATTTTATTTCCGTCAAACTCTTATTTTTGGCATTTTTCATTGACTCAGCTAAAGAAATTGTAATAAACTGTGTTGGCCAATGCGCCTAAATGCATTTTTATCTGTTATATGTAGACGCAACACTGGTTCATCCCTTTTTATGCTTGAATGATTCATAGCTCCGTGTTAAGTGTCTTAACACACAGAAAATCTTCCTCTGAAATAGTCAGATAAGGACTGATTTTTTTTTTTTTGTTAAAGTAAACATTATTTACTCACTTTGACTGTATGTCATTAATGAACTTCATGAAAATACGAAGAATATTTGCTGCTCAGAAAAATGTAATTAATAGCGACAGGCTGGAGGGTATGGTAGGACACGCGAAAGAAAGCGGGAACTTTCGTCCTACGTTTTGTTTCCACTCGGATGGTTGAGGAGCACGGACGTTAACCGTGTTGTGCACAGTACCCATGCGGTGTGTGATAATTGTAACTTTGTAACGTTAACAGTATTTTCACGGTTAACGCGCGTCACTGACGGCTGTTTGTGTTTTAACACGCGCTCTTTCGCCACTGGCCCGCCGCCATGAAGATCAAGCGGCAGAAACAAGCCAAGAAGACGATCAGTTTCTACAAATACAACTTCGGCTTAAGGGAACCCTTCCAAATCCTCATCGATGGCACTTTCTGTCAGGCGGCCTTAAAGAACAAAATTCAGATAAAAGAGCAGATGCCCAAATACCTGATGGGAGAGGTGCATCTTTGTACCACCAGGTGAGTGCATTAACCTCTGAACACTCCCCTCCTCCCCACCCATTGCCCCCATCACTTTTTGGCACAACACCGTCATCATACACCTGTTAATAACATGTCCACGTGTTCACGCTCAGCTGTGCACTGAAGGAGCTCGAGACGCTTGGAAAACAGCTGTACGGGGCCAAGATCATCCTGCAGAGGTTTCAGGTCAGGAAGTGTCCGCATTTGAAGGAGCCGGTCCCAGCTTCAGAGTGTCTGCTGTCCATGCTGGAAGAGACCAACCCGCACCACTACTTCGTTGCCACACAGGTAAAGGATGGGGAAATATTTTGAAAGCCAGGTTTGGGTGCTTTGATCAACCCGATTCCCAAAAAGTCCAACAATGTTTAAAATGTAAATGAAAACCATAATGCAGCGATTTGTATTTTCTACCCACAGTAGAACATAGAAAATGTAGAAAATATTTAAACTGGTTAATTTGACTCTTTTGTGAAAAAATACTGGCTTACTTTGAATTTGATGGCACTGTAACACGCCTAAAAAAATTGTTACAGTGCCATGTTTCCCAATATGTAGCATGTCCTGTTCTTTTATCAAAAGAACCGAGGAGATCAGCTGCTGAAAATTTGGGTGATGTGTTCTCATTCTTGTCTTATATGGGTTTATAACTGCTCAGCGGAACAGATGACAGATAAGGTACAGATATCTCTTTGGTCTCATTGTGTCTTCAGGACCACACAGTCACCACGGGTCTGAAGAAAATTCCAGGTGTTCCTCTGCTCTACATCATCCTCAACACCATTGTGCTGGACAAGCCCAGCCAGGCGTCCCTCGACCACGTCCAGGCCGTCCAGCTGGGACAGCTGGTCAGCCCGGCCCAGCGGCAGAACATCCGGACCCTGAAGGAGGAGCAGGGTATTGGCCAGAAGGACGGAGAGAGGCGTGGGAAGAAGAGGAAAAGGAAACAGTGCAACCCCAACCCGCTGAGCTGCCTGAAGAAAAAGAAGAAAGGAGTCCCGACACCTCCGCTGAAGAAGACAGAGCAGGAGGGGAAGAGGAAGAGAAGCCGACACAAGAAACGTAAAGTGGAGACAGGAGATACAGCTGCTCCAGCAGCTGCTAATACATAAAACAGCAGGAAGACAGAGACTTCAAACTTCTCCATTCACCTAATTTATAGGTTTACTTTTTTGATGTGAATGCAGAGAGGGGGAAAAAAACTGTTTATTACATAAATGATATTTTTAAAATGCCATTTTGTAGTGGTATTTGTTTTATTTTGAAAAATCTTACAGGCAAGGGAATTAAACTGTTCTCAGACAACATCTTTAAGATTTCCTTTATACAAAATCATAAAAGCAGGTTTCATTACAGGCACATAGTTTAAAATATAAGATGCACTCAGACATTAAACAGTTTTTGTTTTTTTTTTTGATGGAAGAGGATATCAAAAAGAATGCATTCAGCTGTCTCTGCAGTGTGGACACTAACTTGTTTCCACTCTTGATATTTCATGCAGATTAAATTCAAGCTGCAGTATTTTCTCGTACCACGATGACTTACAGCAACAAAAGTCCATCCAGTTTTCATCTGATCCTGTCATCCAGCCATTCTAGAGATTAATAATGAAATCTGCTTTTAAATAAAAAAACAAAACAATTCATTCTCTTTAGCTGCTATACAGCAATACAACAATAAATTGATACTATCAAAAGTGACACAGAGCACAACGACTTAATTGTCTTAGTAACCAAGACAGTGCATCACTGTATCCATATACAATAAGGACACTGAGTAAAGTGAATCTGACCTCAAGTTATTTTAAGGATTTGAAAAAAGCAAAATGGCAATAAAAAGAAATTCCACACCAATTGCACTTGATTCAAATATTTCAGGATAGCATGCAAGTATAGCAGACCACTCATGTTTTCATCTATAGGTTGAGGTCCCGAAGCTAGGTTTTATTAAACTGTCCCAAATCCACAGGACATAGTAACAAGATCCAGGACAACGTGATGAAAAGTCACAATATTTCATATTTTATAATAGGAGGCATAACAGGCAATGATGGAGAAAACTCAGACCTGTTTTATCAGAATTTTAAATCTGGATCGTAGAAAAAGTGTGCATAATCACGGCACGTTGAAAAAAACTAATTTTTACCCCTCAGCCTGAGAGTTGATGGAGTATTCTCATCACCTGGGAGGGCATGTGGGCCTCAGATAGTGTGAACATGACAACAAGACGATATAGGATTTTCAAATGGATTCTACAGATGTTACTATTAAAAAACGTAGAATTTTGGTGAATTTTACTGAAAATCAACACAAGTTAATGTGTTTAAATAGACCTTTGATGAATAAACAATGAAGTCTAACCGCTTTTGGTCATTTTTACTGTCTTTCCCGACAACGCAGGTAAGAACACACCTGGATTAAGAGAGCAGTCATAAATTAATGGTGGATAAATTATGCTCACTTTTAATGCTTCTGGCGTGACCCGGCAGGTAGGTGTTCTAGACCTTGTTCTTCCAGAGGATTTGTGTCAGGAGGCTGAGGGGCAGTACTGATGGCCACCCCTATTTTTAAGTTTGCACAATCTTAAAATACTGCTTAAGATACTACTTAGAAATTAGTATGTTGTGTGGATTTGGGTCATGTCTACTTTTTTTTTTTTAACTGACAACAACAACAACTTAAGAGTCTGTAATACTTAAAGTGCTACTCTACAGCTATATAATGATTAGCTGCTGGTTGAGTCTGTAGAGAATTGCTATAATAACTGTTTAAATGTACTCTTGGAAACACAGTGCATGCTCCTTCTGCCTAATATGATAGTGAGAGACTTCAGAAAGAAACCTTCACCTGAAGTGAGAAAAATGGAGGCAACATGTTTGACTGACTGTAAACAAATCATTACACTGGACTCCTTCACTTTGGTGAGACGCCAGCAGCCATGAACGATGAGATGCAGATGATCCTTTATACTGATTGGGATATAAAGTGAGTAAATAATAAATATGTTCATTGTTTGAGTTCCAACTGCAGACCCACTTCCACTGAACCGCCACTGCTTCACATTTAAATGATGCAAAAATGAAACCGTTTCACAAACAAAATGATCTCGGCATACTCAAATAAGACTTGTATTAAACTAACAGATAGTGCTGCTGACTGAAAGTACTTACCTCGGAGCAGTTTTTTTTTTTTTTTTTTAAAAA
>VURO01002108.1:0-11845 GCA_015108175.1 Pelvicachromis taeniatus
ATTTTTGCTTTTGGAAGTTGTAATAATAAGATGTAATGTGTGGATTTCAAATGAGGTGTTATAAGGGTCACGTTTCTTGTTTTGTTTTGTTTTTGTTTGTTATTTTTCCCCTGCCAATCATATTTCACAGTCTTCTTTGAATGAATTAAAAACCGTTTTTCTTAATCACACATTTCATATGGGATTCCTGGCATGCAGGTGTCCCAGAGCAGCATTGTCCTTGTTTCATCCCCCTTTCCTTTGGAGAGGGACAACAACTGATGCTTCTTTAAAAAATACAATTTAAAAAAAAAAAAGACAATTATTTCAGCAAACGGAAGGAGATAAAACGGGGACTCGACGATATGCTTTTCATGCTGTTCTTTTAATTTAGTTTGATGAATTTATTGTTATTTTATATCAACAAGAAGAATATCTCTTTTATCGGGTAAGGTGGAATTTTGTGTGGTGTTGACTGTGAACATTCACATTTGAAAAGTAAAATGGAAAAAAAAAATCAGAAGAAATTTATGAAATAAAACAAAAACACAAAATGTGTCTTTTCCTTTTTCGTTCTTCCAATAATGTGACTGAAACAAATCGACTAGTGGATGTTTATATGCGGTACTGTGCAAAAGTCGGAAAATGGGAAATAAGTGCATTAATTTAATGAAACATGTAAACACATATGAAATGCAGAATATAAGGCAAAAACACAGTTTGTACAATTCTAACAAGTTTGAAAGTGAATATTTGCTATGATCACCTTTATTCTTTGACACAGTCTGAACTGTGTTATACAGCATTTTTTTTTTAAGTAGTCTTCAGGAAAAGTTCTCCAGGCTTCTTGAAGGACATTCAAAGCACTTCTTTGGACGTTGGCTGCCTTTTGTTCCGTTCTCTGCCAAGATGATCCCACACTGCTTCAGTGATATTGAGGTCTGGCCAATCCATGACTGACAGTGTTTCATTGGCTGTGTTTCTATCCAGATAGGGTTTTAACGCATATGCATCATGTTTGGGATCAGTGTTATGTTGAAATATTAAGATGCTCCCAATTGGATGCTTTCCAGATGTTACTGCATGGTGAATTTTAACAAGTTCTCAATACCAAGGCTGCGATTTTGCCCCAAACAATGACGGCACCTCTACCGTATTTTAAAGATGGCTGTAGACACTCATTGTACCGCTCTCCTAACGGCCTCTTTATATGTATTTGAAATCACACATTTGAAATGTGAGTTCATCACTCGGTAAGACCTATTGTCACTGATTTTTAGTCCACTTCTTGTATAATTTGGTGTACCTCAGCCTTTTCTCTCCATTTCCCTTCAATAACAATGGCTTCTTGGCAGCCTCCCCTCCACTGAGGCCATTTCAGCTGAAGCTTTTATTGAACAGGTGTCCAGGCTTCTGGGATGGATCAACTGAAGTCAGATGTATCTCTGTGTCAGGTCTTTGCTGGATTTTCTCCTGTTTCTTAAGGATATGACTTTCAGATACCATCCATCTGCTAGAAGGTTTTATTTAGGCCTGCTACTTCTTTCTTTTGTCCAGTTTCCTCAGATTTCTTTGAGAACACACCATGTAGACACACCAAGTTTTCAGAAAATAGCTCTGAGACAGGCAGCAAGTAACCTAAAGAGCCTAAAGATGCAACTTAAATTGAGTTCTTTATAAGTTATCTTATGTGTAGGCAACACTGGTTCATCCCTTGAGTTTGGTCCCTTTTTAATTATTTAAATGTCAGTTAAGTAGCTAAACCAAAAACAAACAAACAAAAGACATTCCTCTGAAAATGGTCAGGTACAAGAACTTGGCTGAAAATGAGCTGAAAAAAAGCAGCCAATGTCCAAAGAAACACTGCAAAAGACCTTCAGAAATCCTGAAGAACTATTGCTCAGGAGCACTTTTACAAAAGTCTGGCTCCTTGGACCAAAAATATAAAGAGAAGAGGTGAGGGTCAAGACTTTTACACAGTTCTGTATTTTACAATCCAATAGACACCAACCTCCCAACTACCTACATATGATATGCTAAAGAAACAGTATTACAGCATATGAATTTGAGTAATATTGAAAAAAAGAACTATTTGAACCTCGGGGGGGGTATTTCAGTCATATGTGACAAACTCAATCCCAGACTTGCTGTCAGAGAAGCTTTAACATGTACAATAGAGTCAGACAGCTTCTGCAAAGAGTAGAGTATGTTCTCTAAAACATTTTGGGGTTTCAAAACAGAGCGAGAAGGTCAAACAATCAGAGAGTCCCAGTCAAAGTCGTCCTGGATCTCCTCACTGTTGCTGTGCAGACTCTTCAGTGGGGGACGCTGTCGTGGTGTCATTGACTGAGGATGAATCCCAGCTGAGAAGGGAAAAAAAGAGGACACGTGGACTGAGTATATAATGAGAAAATATCAAACCATATTTTTCCATCTAAACAACTTATCTGAAACAGACAAAACCTGTTGTCCAGATTTATAACAATTTCTGTTCAATCTTAGGAGAAAAACTGTTTTTAATTTAGCGTTTCCATAAATAGGGATAGCACAAACATGTCATTGATCTGGAAGATTATTCTAAAACATGCTTGGGGGGAAAATATGAACCCATCCTGTATGGGTTCATAAAAGTAAAGAAAAAAATACATTTTGAAGTCCAGGTCTCACCGGCTGTGCTTGCAGGCTGTGTTAGCTGTGGTCTCTGAAGACCTGGTCCCTGCATGGGCAGAGCCCGCCGCGTTGGCTGTGCGCCATTGGCAGGGGGGGCAATTGGGGAGTAGGGAAGGGGTGAGGGCTGAGTGAGGCTGGAGAGGGTAGGGGGTGGGTTGAAGGTGAAGGGTGGTAGGGGGTGAGGGGCACCATGGGCTACAGGGGAGTTATTCCCAGGGGTGATCATGCCTTTCTGAGTGAAGAAGCGGTTCAGAGAGTCGCAGAGGGAAGTGAAGACCGCCGGGTCCAGAGCCCAGTCGCAGAGCTCTGCCTGCCTCATGCTCTGAACAAGGTCTGGAAATATAAAATGAAGCAGCAGATCACAGCACGAAAGTCCAGTCTGTGGCTTTTTAAGAATAATATGAAACATCACAGGCCTTCCTTTACAAAATGCAGCAAAGCTTTCACTCAAAACGACTGCGTTTGGTTGGATTGATTGTTTAGTGTACATTAAAACACTGGAGGAATATAGCTATGACAACTCTTGTTTCTTGGGTTAATAATAACCTGCACACAATTTGCAGACAGCCATTTTTCACAGCAGCCATTTAACATGAAACAGCCTTGCAGTCAGGCTGAGGTCTGACTTGGTTCTTCATTCATAAGCTGCGCTGTCATGTTCTTTTTAGAGGGAAGATCCTTTCTCCTGGCGGCTCTTCTAAACAAGCCATACTTAATCAGTCTTTTTCAGATTTTACCATAGTGAACTTTAACATTTAACATGCTGAGGCCTGTAGAGCCTGTGATGTAGTTCTCAGTTTTTTTGAGTCTTGCACCTGGGGGTGAATTTTGCTGGGACGTCCACTCCTGCCAAGTTTGTGAGACTGAATGAATGATCCAAAAAAGCAAGATTCCAAAACGTCTCATTACAATCAGTTAATCAAGTGCATTTGATCAACAGTGTAGCGATGATACACGTCTGGGTTTAGCCACTATTTCATGTCAAATGGTCGCAGTGAGAAAGGTCTGTAACTTAGGACATTCGTTACTTTTACTAATCAGCTGATCATTTGTGAAAAATTGCCTAATCTCCTTTTTACAGACCCGCAAGGAAATCTTCTAAGTGCTCGCTTTATGTGGCAATTAGTCTAAAATACAAAAAAACATGCTTCATATGTTACACGTGACAAAGATAAAGCTGAAACCAGAAAAGACAAAATAAATAATAATAATAATTAAATTAAATGATGAATTAATTATCAAAACAACTCTCAACTGAATTCCAATCACTCTACTAACTAGTCGATTAAACATTTTTACCCATGTCCTTACTACTCTAAACTCCACAGACCGATGAACCCTGATGATGGTTCAACGTGCCCATTTAAACAAGAACAAAACAGACCTGGGTGACCAGTGAGGTCTATGTTTGCCCAGTCTAAGTTGCTGGCAATGCGGAAGCTCTCCTTCAGAGAATCCGGGTTACTGAACCAGTCAGGCGGCACCGCTACAAGTGGAAGACAAGAAGGCAACGTTTAGAGGCAATGAACTTCTATACAGTTTATGCTTTTCTGGTTTGAGAAAGTCACATGAGACTTACTTAATTGTGAAATGCGCTCAGTCTCGGCAGGATGTGCAGCTGGTGCAGCCAATGCAGGTGGTGCAATTTGTGCAGGATGGGGGGACATGGGTAGCAGAGTTGGAGTGTGAAGTGGGGTAGTGTCATTATTTGGGATCGCCAGGGGAACTATCTCCGCTAGAAAGAAAAGAAGCAATTCCTTCAATTCATCTATGCAGAATCTAAACTGTACAGAGTCAAAACACAGGTACATAAATGCCACTTACGCTGCGAGCCTCCCCTCTCACGCACTGTCCTGAACAGAGACTTGAAAGACGCATACAGATCGGGTAAGTTGAGCTCGTCGAAGGTGAAACGCAGCGAGGGATCAGTAGGGTGGTTTACCGAAACGACGGGAGGGGCGACGGCTGATGACAGGACGGTGAGTTCGGATGAGTGATTGGGTCCCGAGACGGTGCAAACGGGAACAGCTGTTGGATCAGGCACGCAGGAGAAAGCGGGAACAGACACTGGGTCTGAAGTCACAGGAAAAGACAGCGCAGCGTCAGAGAAAGAAGGAGCAGCTGGAGATGCCGTAGACATGTTGACAGGAGCCTGAGGTGTAGCGGAAGCAGGGGGGATGGAGAAAGCGGGGCCAGATGGGTGCGAAGGTGGGAAAGAAGTGATGGATGACATAGGGGCTGCAGGCGGGAGCACTGCTGATGGTGAGACGGATGGATGAGGGACAGGTAGACTGGAGACAGAGGTGGGCATGTAGGGTGATGGTTGCTGTAAAGATAAGAATAAGGTGTTATGAAGAGCAAGGTGTTGTTTAATTAAAAGTAAACCTTATAAAAGGAGTGAGAAAGTGACTGTACTTTGCATGGGGGAGGAGAGAGGGAGGCAGAGTGGGGTGACTGCTGATGGATGGCTCCCAGTGACTCTGAGTTAAAGAGCTGTTGGTCTGTGTGGGGAGCTGATTGAGGCTGATGAGGAGAGAGCCCTGTCTCTGCTTTTAGTTCCTGCAGTTGAGGAACCTGTAACAGCACGGCATAAATACTTTCAACAGCAACAACAAAAAAAGGTGTCAATATCCTGCAGGATAATATATAAAGTCAACGTTAAATAAAAAACATACTATAAAAACAAAAGCAGATTGGCACTGAGCACCTCCACTACAGCCGTTGAGTCTGCGATATGAGAACAAAGTGCTCTGTTGGGCTAATTTCATTGGTACACCTTCATTCAAAGAGCGTAGCCATACCAAAAAATGTGATCTTAATATTCTCACACTCTGCAAATAATGACATAATTAGAAAAATGTGGCAGTTTGAATAATCTGTCACATGCTTGAGGTTTGGTTAATCATTAATTAATGGGCTATAATGAAATCATTTACATCTGTGTTTGCACTTTATGTGGTCTCATTAAACCTCTATGTATTTGACAGCTGGGCAGTAAAGGTTTGTCACAGTAGCACCTAAATGACTAAAAATAAAACAAAAAATAAAAACATACATCCTCTCTCTCCTCGTCCTCTTCAGGATAGGGACGTTTAGGTGCCCTCACTTGATGTCCGTCTGAAGGTCCATCCATGGTCCAATAGGAACCCTGGAAAGACACCACAGGTTTGTAAACTCATGCTCTTTTAAACACTCGTCTGTCTCATATGATGAAAACTCCCAACAGTAGTTAGAAGTAACTCACCTTGCCAGGATCGTTCTGCGGTCGAGGAACTTTCCTGAAGCATTTGTTAAGGGACAGATTGTGACGAATGGAGTTCTGTTGGGAATGACATGTGTCAGGAGCATCCACTAAAGCAGATATTACACTGTCTACACTATAGTGACATATTATTACTGCTCGCCTACACTGATAATATGTTGTAGCTTACTTTCCATCCGCGGCCCGCCCGGCAGTAGTAGGGAAAAGTGTCACTGATCCAGGTGTAAATGTCATTTAAACTCAGTTTCCTCTCAGGTGCAGCGGCTATTGCCATGGCGATCAGAGTGGCATAGCTGTGAGGGGGTTTCCCTTTACAGTTAGAAGGGGAGGGGTCCGGCACTGGGGGTAGAAAGTCTCCTTTCTCCCTCCCTCTGTCTTTTTTCTTGTCCTTCTCCCCTCCTCCTCCTCTCTCTTTCCCAGAGCGCAGGCTGCTGATTCCCAGCTGGGGCAACCAGTCAATGCTGGTAAGACTGGAGTCCAAGTCAGAGGACATTTTTCAGTTTTGGTTTGTTTTATTTTCTCCGTCCAGGGTCTGAAGGATCAGAAGAAAAAGTACTGGATCAACACGTCTTTGTACTTTTTGTTTACTCTGAATATAGTGACAGTCAAAACTCTGAGCACTCCCACAGAGGATTTCCCTCTGCCTGTAACTGTGTCAGCCGTCCTGTTCCTGTACTTCCAACTAGCGTCTATTACACACCAGTAAGTTCAGACAGAGGACACTTTGTGCTTCTCGGGGAACTTTCCACTCACCAGCAAAGCCACAGCATGACTATAGGTGCATATACGTTTGCCAATTCCAACTACTTGTTATTTTCTGAGAAGGAAGAGTGACTTGCTTACCTCTCTATGGTCACTCGAGGCCCAAGGCCTTCAGAAGTGGTAATGGCTTATGTTGTCATCAGCTGTGCAAAGCTGCTTACAAACTGCTGTCCGTCCTCTCCTTCAGGTCTCTCTCCTCAGCATGTCGGTCCCCACAGGGTTGCAGTCATACCTTCGGCTAGTGAAAGTTTGTGTATCTTGGGAGAAATATACACAAAAAAACTTATCCGACAGCTTCCTTTTTCTCTCTCCCTCCCTCTCTCTGCTTCCCCTCCCTTTCTGGTTTACCAGAATGACATCACTCACTCCTCCTCCTGCGTGATATCACACTATGCACCGCCTCTGGGAGCTGGTTCCACCTCTTTATTCTTTCACCAGCCTTTTCTCTGCCTGTCAGGTTCTCGTTACAGATAATGCATCTGAATTTTCCACTAAGACAAGTCCAAGCTCTCACGCTGTTATGCAAGGTACAAGGGTATTAATCAGATACACAAACACACACACACACAGAGCAGATTTCAAGTAGCAGCATCGCTTTATTGGTACAGCTCTTTACAGTGGGATACAATGACAGGAGATGGTTCTCTCTAGAGAGCGCTGAAGAAAGCAAGGAGGCCGGTGTCAGGAGATGGATGCGCCAGAAGCTTCTGGATCTGTTAAAATAGTTTACAACATGGGTTAGTCATGTAATAATGATATAAATTTTGGCTTGTTCACACACGCAAAAACAGGTGTCATAAGTTGTCTGACTGCTGCACCCTTTACAACAAAGGGTCAGTAGGGATAAGTCGCAAATTATTACCAACCACAGCAGCTTATTGTGTGTGTGTGTGTGTGTGTGTGTGTGTGTGTGTGTGTGCGTGTGCATGAGCCGTTTGTGTTGCACCTGGTTTTTGTTTGTGTTTTTGTCTGTTTTGCGTGACTTTAATGTTTAGCTCTGTTTGAATTTACTCTTTCAGTATTCAGCTGCTGAATGTCAAAACATTATCTTACGCATGGCTGAACATAGAAATCATCAAACATTTAAACTGAGATGCTGTATCATTGCAAGAAAAGAATAAAGTCATTTTGAATTTCATGACAGCAAACCGTCTCCAAAAAGCTGGGATGGGGGGAAACAAATGGGTGGGAAAAAAACCAGCTGGAGGAGGATTTTGCAGCTAATTAGGTTTACTGGCAACAGATTGAGAGATATTTCTTTGATTTTTTTTCTCACCACAGAAAAGGATAAAAAAAAAAAAAAACATTAAAGGACTTTGTGTTAATATTGTGTAATTACTTTAACAATGATGATATGAACATAAAAATGTGTATTTTGCTATTTTTTGTGATTTGTTTTGAGTTGTTTTAGCGGGGCTACAGGTATGAGTGATTTTGGTGTTATTTCTCTTGACATATTTCTTCTTTTTTGAGGGCAGTGTTGGTATATTAATGTCGGCACTGACAGGCAATGCTCCGGCATGAGCCTGTTCAGTGTCTATTTTGTACGTTGACCACCAACTAAACTAAATGATACCGAGTCAGGAGAGCGACAGGAAGCATCTGGAGCAGGTACCTCCTTGAAGTTGGGGTGTTTGGCATCTTGAACCAGCTGCAGCAGAACGGCCTCTGTGGTGGTGAGGTACGCTCCGCTCTGCTTCAGTCGTGACAGAGCAAACAAACGATCTGTTTGGCTGAGGAGGGAAGTGAAAATGTTAGTAGTAAAGTGCACATGTAACTTCCTCAAGGCAATCTCATTTTGTGTATGTGTGATATCTCTTCAATGCAATGAAAAAATATTGTTCAAATACACCGATACCTTCTGGATGACACGGCGTCAGCTACAATGTGAACCTCGATCCCCTTCTCGAGCAGATCAAAAGTTGTGCACTGTGCAAAAGACAAGGAGGAACGTTTGCAATCTATTTGTGAAGTAAAACTGCAAAGCTAGTCAAACAAAGTTACAAAATTACATATTTATGTTACTTAATGACAGCGTAATAAATCAATAATCATCTAACATCATTACCTCCACCACTCTTGTTTTTCTGATGTTAAAATTCAACAGTTAGCACACAGTATGAAGACCCAATATAGGATAAATGCATGCATCCAAGTGCACCTTAAATTATTATATTTATGTAATTTCTGCAGGCCACAGATAAACTGCTTGTTGCTTCTTTCATGGAACGACTGATAAGACACATACCAATGTGACATGCATTGCTTATGCATGTTAGAAAAGCCAGCTGACCGATAGCCTGATAACTACAACTATGCTTCGCATATAAAATACACATTTAAAAAGTATGGAAGAGATTGTGCCTCATTGAATAACGGTATGCTTAGAATGACTTATACTGAATGTCACTCTATTCAAAATACGCAAGTCAATGGAAAGATTTTGTATCATTTTAACGGCGCAGATGCTGAATCACATTTGTGTCTTACGGCGATACAGGCGTGAGCCTCTATTCCACACAGTATGGCTTGTTTGGGGTTCCCCAAGGCCTCCAGCTCCTTCTGCACCTCTTCTATCATCATGGTGAATGAAGTTTTAGCATGGGCCTTTAGGTCCTCAGCGCCCAGCTCTGGCACTGTGGGTCCGAGGCCTTTAGGATATTGCTCTGTCAAAATGGGGGGGATGCCCAGGATACGGCTGGCCTGTCAGAGGAGAGGAGAAACCCAGCACATCTGATTCAGACTGTCCAAATTATTCATCCTCGACAACTGTGCTGATGAGGAGAACCAACCTGGAGCAGTCTGGCTGCATTGCTGACAATGTTGGTGAACTGGAAGATGTTGGGTCTGAACTTCTCCTGCATGTCGCACAGGAAAAGTACTGTATCCTTGGTGGAGAGCCTGCCAATGTTTGCCACTGCAAGAGCAAGGTCACAGAAAACAACAAAGGCATTCAGGTAGATTTAATGTCATCTTGTACTATCATCAGAGAAATTTGAAGCTACAGCTGCTTGTTGCTGTCTTTAACCATTATTTGGACAATCGCAGACTCTAGCTAACCTGTCAGCAGTCTAAAATGGTGCATTTTCTTCCTTGTAAGATATTATTTCCTTATTTGGCATTGCACTGTTTTGATAACAAAGGAACCAGTGTCAACTCAAAGACAGCTAGACTCAAAGGAATTTGCTAAGATCATGGTTCATTTTAGTTAATTAAAGTATAGTAATGTGACTTACTCTTGTTGTTTTAATAATCCAAAGGTGAGATAGAGTAGTGGGTAACAGGCTGAAGGGGACTGCAGAAACTTTAACTGTCAGGTTAAAGTATTATTTCCCATGTGACGTCGCCTGTGTAAACCAAACAAAATATTTACATGTTTTACTTGCAGTAGCAAAAAGAACGACCGCATTCAATATTGCTGACAAATTGGCGTGTATGTAATCATACTAACTAATAATAAATAAACAAGTAAATTTGTTATTAAAGAGTTAATATATTAGCATCTATAGTCGAATGTAAAAAATAAAAACTAACCTAGCACGAAGCTAAGATGACCACGAAGTTCAATTTCGGCTTCAGCTTTCTTTGACAGGCGCTGCCTTCCTGGGAGCGATTATTGACCAATAGTATTGCGAGCTGTAGAGATCGACGCTTCTTTTACGCCAATAGCGGCCGCAGCAAAGCAACGTTGAGGTGGTTGGAAACCATAAAGTAACCCGGAGTGGTGAACCGACGATGTCTGACACTGCAGAGTCCCCAACAGAGACGCAGAAAGAAGAAACACAGCAGCCGTCAGATGACTCGACGACAAATGACGAGAAGAAGAAAAGTAAGAGAGCGGATAGCACAAAAACAACTTCTCAGTTAGAGGAAAATAATTGTGTTTGTGACGACAGTTGCTAATGCTAAAGAAAACACATCCGGGTCTGTGACGTACAAGATGATTGACAGTGAAGTTGGTCACTAGGGGGGAAGCATTTTCTCTCTTCAGCCAATAAGCACGTCGTTTTCTAGCACGTGGTACTGTCGGCTTAGGGAACAGCTGAAGCTAATGCTAATAAACATTACATATATTTTGTATTCTTATATGTTACACATTTCACAGAATATTTTTTTTTGTGCCATATTTGATCAAATATACTAACCAGTCGTGTCAATAGCAACATATCCTAAATGTAAATGTAACAAGGATAAGCTTAAGGAGCTCCACTTGGCTCAAAACTCTCAATATGTCACAAAATCCATGGATCAAGCTCAACTGAAAATCTGGGATATGTGAAGAAGAACGTATAAAGTAGAATATATAAAAATGACATGGTGTGCCTATGACTCAGAGTTTAAACCTAATGAAATTCCGGTATTTATAGAGTCAAATCCTGGACTGCAAAAGGAATAACAGCCTTCTACTGATCTACAGAAATGGGAAATTAAAAGGCTTTGAAAGACTGATATCACTTTGTAATATGACCTCTAAAAACATAACTTTTTCTGATCGCTCCAGATGTGCGATTACTTTGAACATACCACTAAAAATAGAACATTCCATCTCAATTCATAAAATTTTAACATTTACTGCTCAACTGTCTCCATTTTGCCTAAAAACTTTAAGCTCCAAAGTTTTTAAATATATAAATCATTGCTGTAAAATATTAGCTTCACAAATCAAATACTTTTAACGATATATTTGTTTTAATAAATTGTCTGTCAATACACTCTCAGGATACTACTCACTGTAAAATCTGAGGCAATGTTTAAACATGGAACAACTATAAAAGATAAGTCAGATGTTTTCACTGGCCTCTCTTACCATTAAAAGTGAATTGACATCTGTAATTTTGGACTGACCTAAAAATGTCAGAAGATTTCCTTGTTTTACAAAAAACAATTCGAGCAATTCAACGTTCGAAACGTAACTAATAACTAGATTTTAGTAATTGAATTACCTCTGGGTGTTGAATGTTGTTGATATTATTATTATTAGAGGTTATGTTTCAGCTTAGGCCCCGTCTTTTTTTTCCTGCCCTTTAGAAAAGCTGATGTCCAAGAACACGAAGACAAGAAGTTAAATGGGATTATTATGCACATTCCACATTAAACGCATCACAAAAAACAACAACACCTAGAGCGATATGACATTAAAATTTCCACAGGGGAGTGAGTGATATTTCCCTA
>VURO01002114.1:1499-13369 GCA_015108175.1 Pelvicachromis taeniatus
AAATTTTTAAGGGAAAAAAAAAAAAAAACCCCCCCCCCGGGGGGGGGGGAAAGAAAAAAAAAAAAAAAAAAGCCAGGATGTTTCACCAGCTGTTTCGGATTATGCAAGTGTGTGTTGGAGCGTGGTGCTTTTACAGACGCGCCAAAGGGTTCATGGTGGGATAGAGTGTGTGAAGGCTTATCCTGCTCCATTTATCCATCCATCAGCCACACACGCATGCACACACACACACACGCAAAATACCAGGACATCCCCATAGTCATCCTGTCCAAAATTGGTATAAAACAGGTTGATACTTACTTGATCTGCTTGGCGTTTTTGTAGCGGACAAAGACAACAATTGGATAAATGTGAACACTGTGGAGCCTCTCAATGGCGTGTGGGGCAATGTCGAGCAAACAGTGACAGCCCTGCATCAAAAAGACACAAAAATAACAGCAATCATTAACGACCGTTTTTGCCATCAGCGATCTTGCCTCTTATTGTCCATTGTCAGAGATTAAAGCGCCACAGCTGTGATAGCTTATCTCGACCAAATGCAGACAGTCGTTTCATCTTGTCTGATAAAATCTGAAGAGAAAGAAAAGCACAGAATAATACCTTATCTGTTATTTCTTTGATAGAAGCAACAGTGGTCACATCAAAATGTCCACTCCTGCGCTTGTAGTCGATGAAGAGGCAATCTTTGACGCCCCGCTCGATGGCTTGCTGAGACGCCTTCATCACCTCTGCAAACAAGACAGAAAAAGTGTGAGAGTGAAGATTCCTGTTATGAAAGAAAGTATGTAAACACTGAAATGAGAAACTAAATGCTTGCTAAATGACACCCTAAAGCTTTCCTCCTAAAGCGTTAGTTGATTATGTACATGAGATATTTATTCTCCAGATTTGCATGTCTGAAACATCTGCACGACATCACCTTACCCAGTACACATCTGCAGAACTTTCCAGGTGATTCTTTCACCAGCATCTCCTTGACTGGGTCTGTGAGAGGGCCAAGGATAAGTACTGGTCGGGGAGAGGTGCACTCCACCTTCTGGACTCGCTGGTATGCCAAGCTCACACAGTCTGAATAAAACAGGACAAGCAGGCTAATAGAAAATGCTGTTCAACTACCACTACAACAACAACAACACAGAACATCTAAGCCTTTGATCTCACCATCAAGGAAGGGGATGGAGTCTGTGCTGATGGCGTCCAGAGCCACCATCTCTTTGCTGTCTTTGGAGCTGCTGCGTTTGTGTTTCTGTTTCCTTCTGAAAAAGGATCTGCGGGCTGCTGCAGAGAGAGTCTTACTGGAGTCTTCCTTCATTTCCGTCACGCTGTGTCTGCGGTAAAACTCTTGGTCCATCCTACACAGCAGACACAAAACAAAGATTTAATGTAAGAGAATCCAAACTGAGGGGCAGCAGCTGACTGGACAAAATGAATACCTATTGTAGATATTAGACTGCAGCTGAGGGGTTCATTCCCAAAACAGGATCACCTTTAATCAGATTTTAATGTTATTGACTAATGGTCCTAATGCCAAGAACAACTAGAAGCATATTGTTTAGCACCACACCTTTGCAGTAAGACAAAAATATGATCTTGCAGTGCAATAAAAAAGATTTTTTAAGTGATTTTTAATGTGCTTCCTAAAATGCAGCAGCATGGCAGGGACACTGGTCACAGCTGCTACAAGCTTAAAAATATGAGTAAGAAATAGGGGAAAAAAACAAGCTCAGATTTATGGAGAATTCAAATGGATGGTTATAATATGATTTTTGAGAACAGCAGAAGTGATGGAAACATACACGCTATATTTCCAAAACTATTCACTCCTCTGCTTTTACTCACATATGAACTTGAGTGACATCCCATTCTTAATACATAGGGTTTAATATGATGTTGGGTCACTCTCTGCAGCTGTAACACGTCTAATTCTTCTAGGAAGCCTTTACACAAAGGTTTATGGGAGGCCTGGCTCGCAGTCTTCAATTTAATTCGTCATAAAGAAATTCTGTTGGGTTCCTGTTGCAGTGTGCTTTACTCCACTGCATCCAACACTTTGCATTGCGCTTGGTGATGTAATGCTTGGATGCAGCTGCTCAGCTATAGAAACCTATTCCATGAAGCTCTCTACACACTGTTGTTAACCTAATTTGACAGCCACGTGAAGTTTGGAGGTCTGTAGCGATTGACTCTTTACTTGGCCCACCACTTTGTGGCTGTTCTTCCCAATTGCTTCCACTTCATTATAATACCATCAATAGTTGACTGTGAAATATTTAGTAAATTGCACGCTCTGACTTATTGCACCTTATTAAACTACCACACTGGAATTCACTGAGCTCCAGACAGAGACCCATTTTTTCACAGATGTTTAGTCTGCATGCCTAGGTGTTGGATTTTATACATCTGTGGCCATGGATGTGATTGGAACACCTAAATGTAATGATTTGAGTTGGGTACAGGTTGAATATAGTGTGTGTGTGTGTGTGTGTGTGTGTGTGTGTGTGTGTGTGTGTGTGTGTGTGTGTGTGTGTGTGTGTGTGTGTGTGTGTGTGTGCGCACGCATAAGAAAAGAAATGAATTACTACTATCATCATCATCATCATCGAGGGGAAAGAAAAAAGGAAATCTGTCAATATTGTACTCAATAATGTGACAACAGCATTATAAATATGAATGGTGATGTACAAAAGTGTTGATAGAAATATTTTGTGTATTTGCAGTTTCCACCCACATGTACTTGCTGGGGATCTGCCCCCTCTGGATCTGCTGTGCGTTCTCATCTAGCTGCCAGGCCATCCAGGTCCCAAAGATGCCCTTTGGTAAAGACTCATCCACGTACAGGATGTCATCCTTCTTAAAACTGAGGTCCCCCTCGGCCTCCCCCACCCTGTCGTAAAGTGCTCTGGAGGGAGGAAGAGACAGAGATAGATAGGGAGTTATGAAGAACGGAGCAGAACGAAAGGAGCAGAGGAGCATGAAGTTGATAAAGTGTGAAAGAAGGTAAGGAATCAGTCAAGATAAGCGTGAAGAGAACAAAACAAAGAATCAGTAACACATGAAAAAAAACAAAGGACGTGTACATTTTATTGTCAATGTAAAAGCCTTGCTTTCTTCATATTGGAGGTTTCTAAATCATTCCTGAGCAGCCCATCTATCACAGCCACAGAAGCTGAGTATATTTACTGCAGATGACATCACAAGCCTGCTTGCCTATATGACAAGTGACTGCAGCAGCTGCGGCAACAACGCCCAGACTGACACCCAACAATAAAAGTGACTATTTTAGAACTTAATTTTCCATTCATCTACGGTGCATCTCTAATGCCCTGGCAAACACTGAGAACTAAGAAGGATGTGGTGTTGCATCTGGTGTGTACTGAGATCAGACATAACTGGGATCTGGGACATAACTGGTTAGATGTGAAAGTGTCCAGCTTGTCCAGGCTCTCTTGTGATGGTTTTATATATATAGCAGAATAAAAAGAGATGAGGCCGCTTTGGGAAAATTAGCGGTCTCTTTTCAGAAAGCTGAATCACAAAACTCTTACACGACCTAAGGTATGTTTAAGGCAAGTACAAGCACATACCTAATGTAAAAGCCATCTCCTGAAATATCTTTGACCACGTTGAAGTCATCAGGCCGATGCTGCACCTTTAATGTGACCGTCTCCACAGGCTTCAACATCTCAACATAAACCTCTTCGGCTGTCTTGTTCTTCATATTCACCGAGTTGTACTGGGGGGGAAAAAAGAAAAAGAAAAAAAAAGAAAAGGGAGGCTTATTGAACGTTACATCATGAAAATAATATGGGCGAAATCTGATGAATGTTTACACTCATGAAATCATTTCCTCGGTATATGAAGGGTGCACAAGCAAACAAGATTTTCTCAGAGCTTTCAGTTGTATTAAAGCGTCGCAGTATTGATTTGTGCCATGTATGGGGGAAGAAAACAAACAGGATGCGAGTGTGAAGGACAGACTGATGCTGTGCAGCCTGATGACAAAGCCACACGGCAATTCACAACTGCAGGCTCTTTGTGGCAGAGAGCTAAAAAACAGGAGACTGGCAGGAATTGTCTTTTATGAGTTTGTGATGTTCTGGAGAAATTGCCAAGTGGGAGTGAGAACACAGATGAAGATGAGATCAATGAAATCAATGAAAAACAAAGACAGGCAGGAGGAAAAATGCCAACACCTTCTGGCACTATTCAAGTTTTCGGAAACAATTGCACAAAAAGTTATGAGACACAGCAAAACAACAAATTAGTTTTGTGACTGGTATTACACCTGCATATTTTTTACCGTTTAGCAAAAAATAAAAAAATAATAAAAATCACAGGATGTCTATACGATATGCGGATAGTTTGGATGAGCAGTTCTCTCATATCTTGAATGAAAGTTTTGCATGACACTTTCACAACCACCATCCACCTGAATGTCAGGCAATTACTGTAAATTGCAGCAATGCCACAACAATCAGATTATCAAACTGTGGGAAGTGTGTGTGTGTGTGTGTGTGTGTGTGTGTGTGTGTGTGTGTGTGTGTGTACCCATATTTTTTTTCCACAATGCAATACAATGAATTTGATGCCATAAGCATGTCTAAAAGAGGTTGGGACACGGGCAACAATAGTAAGTGGAACTAAACATTTCATTGCCAACATGACTGGGTTTGCACACCTATACGCAGTTAGTAAACCTGTCCTGCTCAAACATGTAGGGTGTAGCTTGTAGTTGGGTTTATCGAGGTCAGATCACATTAGCACCATAAATGAACTACTCTAAAGTTTCTTGAGTCCACCTCACCCAAAAGGTCTTGGTGTAGCTGTTGTAGTCCGCACCTGAATTCAGTTACGCTGTTCACATATGAACAAATGAACCGCACAACGTCTACGGTATATAACATTACCAAAACATTCCGAGAATCTGGAGAAATGCCTCTGCACAGGAGACAATCTGAAACTGTAAATAAGTTTAAGTACAGTCTATTGTGTCTATTGCAAACTAAATGTTTTGATTCAATTCCACACAGCCTGTAAATTTTTTTTGGAACTGGGATCTCTCTCTCTCTCTCTCTCTCTCTCTCTCTCTTTGTTTGCTGCCGGATGGTTTGGTAGCTTTTGCTACCTGCTTGGCTTGGCACTATGCCGGCTGTTGAGGGTGGTGCAGAGTTTGAGAAGCTGACAAACTCATACCGACTGTAAACTGTTCAGTGGAGGAAGCCGTTTCGGCTGTAGGAGAGGTGGTGGGTTGTGACAGTGTGAAATCTGCCTCTTGTATGAATGGTGCGATTGTTATCTTTCTTGATAATGTATCTAAAGTTAATGATTTGGTGGAAAGAGGTGTTGTTATTCACGACACTTTCTCAACCGTTCTCCCATTGGTTAGCCCTGCTAAAAAGGTTACCATCTCAAATGCAGCTCCTTTTATTAAAAATGAAACTCTAGCCAAGGAGCTGTCATGGTGTAGCCAACTAGTTTCACCCATAAAGATGGTTTCTTTGGTGTGCAAATCTGTGCTCCTTAAACATGTTGTGTGTCACAGAAGGCAGGTTTTTAGGATCCTCAAAGACACCGCTAGTGAGCTAAACCTGTCTTTCAGTTTCAAAATAGAGGGTTTCAATTACATGGTGTTTGCTTCGTCAGAGAGCATGAAATGTGCTGGTTGTGGTGGGGAAGGGCATTTAATTCGATCCTGTCCAGAAAGGATAAGAAACACTCAGCCAGCGCAAGATTCAGTTGGAGAGCGGGTGCTGGCCAGGGCTCCTGGTGGGGAAACGGCAATTGCCCCTGCAAAGCCCGCTGAGGCTGCAGGCAGTCCCGCGTTGCTGAGGCGAACCCCACTGCCGAGGCGAACCCCGCTGCCGAGGCTCTAGTAGACTACTAAGTAATAGTAAACTTCCTTTTACAAGCAGTAATAGGTCTGATGAAAATTACATTGTGAGGAGCTCTGACAGCATAGAAATGGATCTGACTAGTGACCAGTCTGCAGGTGTTTTCAACATAAGTCAGAAAGATGAAACAACTGTTGAGTCTGTGTGTGAGGACCTTTGTGAGGATGACAATATATTTGATGAGGATTTGTTGAAATTGTCTTAGAAGAGAAAGAGCTCTGAACCTGCCCACTGCAGTACTAAAACGTTAAAAGATCAGAGAGGAAACAAAACAGGAGAGAGCAGTATGAAGTCTGAAAGTGATTTCTCCCTGAGCCAGAAACACCAGAATGTGTACTCTCCTGCTGACATCAATACTTTTTGGGATAAGCTGCACTGGATTCCTCAAAGTGTCCTTTTTCTCCCTAGGGAGGAAGGTGGAAAAGGTCTGGTCCATTTGGCCAGTAGAGTTGCTGCTTTTCGCTTTCAGTTTATTCAGAGGCTACTTACAGGACCCCCAGATCTAGTGTAGAGGTGGGTATCGTGCAGTATTCTTCAGCAGCTTGATGGTATGGGTTTCTGATGGACTCGAGCAAGCTGAACTCTTCACTTCTTCCAGCTTTTTATAAGTGTTTTTTTCTGTATGGGCTCTGCTGAGGAAAGTAAGGCAACAGTAGGCTGAATCTCTGTACTTGTTGCTGGAAGAACCAGTACCGTTTGGCAGCTTGCTGGATTGCCCTGTCTGGGGGAGGACTATTTTATCCACACAGCTCCACGCTGCACAGGTTTTTTTTCTGAAGAGGGTGGTTGAGCTGGCTGGACCTTGGCTGGATAATCCTGATGGTCTACTTGAGTTGCTGGTCAGCTTTTAGATCATTTGAAACACAAGTTAGGCGGAGGCAGGCAGGTTATTGTGAAGGCACTCTGTTTCCAAATTATTTAGACTCTTATCCTTCCATCAGACTGTTTCCTGGGTTTAAGAACTGCTCTGGTTCTTTACTGGATGCTGTGGATGTTTCAGGGGTGTCCCTAGAAAGGGCCTCTGGAAAAACTTTGTATAGGCTGCTTGTAAAAACTCTCAAAGCAAGTTGAATGGACACAATGACACAGTGTGGAGCTCCCATTTCTCCTTAGCACCTGACATCAAATCAGCATGGAGATCCCTTTATAAGCCTCCCCTCATGCAAAAACAGTGGAGAATTCTTCATGGCATTGCTGCTGTAAATTCTTTTGTTTCTGTTATTAACGCTGCTTTTTCTGAATGTGTTCGCCTTTGAGCTCTGTTTGTGCTTCTGCGAACTAACTTCAGTAGATTTGGAGAAGTTTTTACACTGAATGTCTTTATTTGTGGATTGAAATGTACTCGTCAGACGAAGAACAAATGCCAGCTGCTTAATTTTTTGTTAGGACAGGCAAAAATGGCGGTGTATATGAGTAGGAAGAGGAAGGTGACAGAAGGGCTGAATGTTGAGGTGGTCCCTGTGTTTGTCAACATGGTGAAGTCTAGGCTGTTGCTAGAATTTAATTTCTATAAGGCAGCCTCAGCCCTACATACTTTTTCTCAGGTCTAGGGCTACAGAGATGCAGTGTGGTGGAGGGGTGGCTAGTTTTTGGGCAGGTGTTAATGTAATTATTTGATATATTGTGCTATTTAATTGGTTTTGTGTTGCACTTTTTTATAACGGGCGTAGTCTAAAATCAAATCTCTCCACTCTATGAGTCCCCCCCATATATCTCTATCGGTCAAAGTAAGCACACAATACAATTACAGTTTCTCATTGCTAATTTCAGAACTGTTTTGATAAGTATTAGCTGAGTTTCTTAGGCCCACTGCAAGCATTTTACCAGCAATGCATTAAATTCAATGAGTTTATCCTTGACGGATTTGTCCGTTCAAGACAGTAACATTTTGTGTCTAAGTGAGGTGTTTAGGGAAACACTGCATACACAGAACATAACATGAATGAGGCTTTTACTAGTTACTAATACAATATTCATGTGAAAACGACAAATTTAAAATGCCGATCTTTCCAGTTACCCATCCGACTGAATACGAATATACTGTATGAAATCCATCCAGGTTCATTATAAAATTCCATGTGTCTGTTTGTGGATGTGTCGTCAAGTTACAGTATATGTCCCTACCTCCAGGATGAGATCCCCAGGAAGCAGACCATCAGGACCTCGAGCAGGACTGTCCTCATCCAGACTCTCTATGTAGACACCCCGCAGGTTTCCTCCACAGAGTGTGACTCCTACTTCTACCCCAGGCCTGCGTACTGTTACAAGCCGCAGCTCACCGGCTTTCCTGCTGCTCTCAGACGGCATCCTGGAGGGCAACAAGACTCAGTTACAGAGGTACCGGAGTGTAATTGTGTGTTATTCTTCTAGTCTTTGTCTACATGTTTACCTGATAAAATTGTGAGGGCTGGTAGTGGGTGTGGTCTGCTTGGAGGAGGGAGTGAGCGTGCCCTCGTCCTGTTCACTGAGCGTATCGATGTTGGAGTGATTGTCAGGTGTAGCGGCCCCACTGCCCTGCGGAGTTGACTGAGCACTGACCGGCTCCAGACGGGAGCTGCAGTGCAGAACAGGTTACACTGATTGCATTAAACAAGGAGTTATGATTGATGCACTTAATAAATGTCACAAATGTTTTATTTGACCTGAACTTATTCTGTAGCCAAAGCAAGCATCAAAAAAGTCCCAATTTAGATTAACACCAGCTTTTATTGGACCCAGTGCAACTGGCCAAGTGCATTCATTTTAATTACAGTGACTCAGACTTTGCAACTTTGTTCCTTGCTAGATATTGTGCATTTCCCTTGTTAAGAACTGGTGAAAGATCACAAGAATTAAAAAAGAAAAAAGAAAAAAAAAAGAAAAGCATTAGGCTAACAGATTAGATTGTTTTAGGATTTTTGGGGCTATATTCTGCATATGTGGAGACACTTTAAAGTTGACCTATTATAATTAATGACCATGACGATTATTTCCAGGTCATCCACTGTTATGTTGTTTTAGCTATCCCTTTAAGCAACCTAAAGCCCATCATTGACATTATTCTGAGCTGGGACTAGGAAAAAAGAACAGAAGGGCATTATGAACCCTGAGCTTTTAGCTTGTACCTACACTGGCTTCATTAATTGAAACTTTAGTATATACATGGCAGATATAAGTATAATAGGTCCACTTTAATGTGTCAGGATCTTATTAAAAAAAAAAAATATGTATTCAATGCTGAAATAAGCCTAAAACCTCTTGTGTTGGTCAGACACTGTGCACACTGCTAATATTTAAAAGACAAACAGCTACAAAGTTAATCTTTTCACCTGAGTGATCAAGTGCTGTTTCAGATATTACTTTATGTATACTCGGCTAGAAAAGTGCAAGTCAATAAGATGTAACACCTGGCCTCGCTGCTAGAGTGTATTTAAAATGCAGCTGGAACTGATTTAAAAATTAGCCAAATGAAACCGCTGAGATTCTGAATAAAAATGAATCCTACACTAACGCCACTTTACCTCGAGCGAGAGTGGTTGCCCAGCTGGTACATGTGTGGGTTGTACTGTGCCATAATGGTGATGGTGTCGCACTGCTGGCCGATGATGAGGCGAGCTTGCTGCTCAGTAGCGTTCCGCAAGTTGATGCCATTGTACTGATAAAGCGAGAAAAGTGTGATTAGGACAGGGAATGACGGAAGACATTGAAACATATTATGTTATCAGTCTATTAAAAGGCTTTAAGTCAGGGATGTCAAACTCATTCTAAATTGTGGGCCACATACAGCTCACTTTGATGTGAAGTGGGGTGGACAAGTGAAACGAAGAAAAAGACATGATAAAGAAATGTTGCTGTAGAATTATTTCTTACAATTTAGGAATCAATGTGTAAAATTACAAACAAATTTCTAGAGTAGACAGAAAAGTTCCTATATTTTCACAATCAATTGTTTATTTATTAGTTAATTACTTAGTGTTGTATAGATGGGTATGGGGGGGAAGTCTTTATCACTACGAACTGCTATAAAACCTATGAAAATGTATGCCTTCCTTCACTTGTTCCAAAGCTATTCAGTGGGCCAAATTGAAATCCTTGCCTAGCCGTTTTTGACACCTATGCCTTAAATCATTTGCAGCAATTGGTGAAGAAAGTAGTTATGAGTTATGAGAGCTGACTAGTCGTTAAAAAGGAAAAGTGTACATATGCACATATTGCATTAAATGTAGACCTGAATGCATGCATCTCAGCCCTTAAAAATATATTATAATAGTCAGAGCTACAGATCAAGGTGGCATCTACCTTAATTTTCACAGAGCTTCAACTACTAATAGCAAATATATCAGTGACATATCTATTAATATCTTGCTTTGAAACAGATATGCTTAGACAATATCTTTTCACTCATATGTTGTTTCATGCCTGTAAAAACGTGAAGAGGGCACGTTACTCTGGAGCAGCCCGCACACTGTGGCTCTCAAGGGGAAGCGGCAAGCTGAAGCACTGTTAAAGGCTCCACTGCTTCATGTGATGGTGAAATAAATCAAAATTATGGAACACGGGGCTACGTTTCTGCAAACGTGGTGGGGGTGTATTTCCTCACTTCAAAAACATTCCTACTAAGTGTTTTTCTTTTTTACTACCTAAACTGTGCATCATCTACAGCTACAGCAAACCCACAATTGATGTGACAGCTTGTGCAGTTATTTTACTTGTGTAGAGGAAAAAGCATTTCAGCAAATATTAAAATACTGGGAACAGCTTCAGCACTAATGAATACAGTCCTCCAGGAAGTGAAGCCAAACAGAATAAATGTATGGTAGGCAGCAAAATGACTGTGCCTTTGAAGACAGAATATATTTGTGGCATCTTTATTACTTGGTTTCTGTTTTGCAGGCATCTGATGGTAAACTCTTATTTATGTTGCTTGAAGGTATGTAACCTTTTTGACCAAGTGTAGGCTGTTCATACCTCCAGTAATTGGTCTCCATACTCCAGTCCTGCCTGGTGGGCGATGCTACCTCCAGTGACTTTAGACACAAAGATTCCTCCGTTCTCCCCACTGACAATGGAGATGCCCAGAGGCTCTGCACCTTTGTGCACAATGACATTGCGGGGTTCCTCCAGATATGGCCTAATGGGGGAAAAGAGGGGGGAAAAAAAGAAAAAAGAAGGAATTTACATGAATGAACAGAATCACATAAATAGGTCACCATACAGGAGTAGAAGGTAGTGAGGGGAAAAAGGAAGATGTGACAAAAATTTCCTTACAGATCTGGGGAGTTACTTCCTGACTGGGCTTTTTCTTAAGCTACACAAAATTACATCTGGATGAAATTCTAAATACATTATGAATAAGAACCTTATCTTCAAATTTAAGAATATTTAACCCCCAGTTTCAATTCCACCCCCCAGGCCTGTAATGTCATCTCTGCAGAGTGCCACATTATGACCGTCCTATAGAAGAAAGTGCAGGTTTACAGACACAATGTGCACAAAAGTGAAATCACAGCCATGTGAAATCCTTTCACATGAAGAAGATTTGCATGAACTTTGTGGGTCTTCATAACAAGGTGGCTTTGGACATGGCTTAGAGTTTCATGTAGGTAGATAAGAGGGAGTGGATTAGCAGCCAGAGACCAGGGTAAAGAGAGTGGTGTGGTACAAAACAAAAAAAAGACCATGACCTAGAAGCTCAAGACTGAATAATAATGATACCACTGCATAACATACATACTGCAGACTAAAGGGTGACTTGGCTTAAAGCCAGCAGTGCACACATGCATAGTGACTATGGTGTTATCATAGAGCATGGATGCTACATGCACCCTCCTAGATTCAAATGGCTTTCTGGCATGTAGGGAGATGTGGGCGGGGCACATAAACAACACCAAACCTTTGAAGTTCAAAGTGTATCTAATCAAGAGTTCTGTGTCCTGAGGCACAAATCACACTGCTGCATGCAAACAACTATCTGTCTCACAGTTACACAACTCTTGGGGT
>VURO01002115.1:1658-13566 GCA_015108175.1 Pelvicachromis taeniatus
TATTTACCGAGACGATGAGCGCAGATTGAGTGAAAGAAAACGTGTTTCTAGCATCCAAAACAGCAGCGCTGTTCCTGTAATCACTATTAAAACCTTTACTGGGATAAGCAAGCAAGAGTACTTCGTCAAAGCACCTGCTCAACAAACTCAGACGTGAAAAAAAACAGACTTTGTAGTTGCTCCATCCACCGCTGTTTGCTTTACACAGCGAAAAATGTGCAGTATGCCTCCAGAAGTTGTATTAAAATCTGCAGATGAACTGTTAACTTAGTCTCACGGCATGTTTATATTATACAGCTTGCTGAAGGCTAACGGCAGCCGTCCTATTTTACATGGAAGCAAAAAAGGGGAGTCGAAAATGGGCATGGAGTGCACTAGACCACATTTGTTTCAAGGTTTTCGAAACACTTTTCAGTTTGAAAGTGAAAAGAAATAAAATACTGTCTCAATTAAATTGTATTAATATATTGAAAAATATAAAAATGAAAGCTTTTTTCACAAGCCAATAAAAATGTACATGGGTCAGTAAAATTCTGAGCCACTGACCTGAGGGATTTTAGGTTGGATGCTGAATTATTGTTAAGATTAAATAACATCTTATTTTAAGCAGCACAAAAACTTTGCCTCAAAGCACAGGGCAAACTTCAGAGTGCTGATACGCTCGCTTCTCGTCATTGCAGCCACCACATTCCCCTTTAAAGGCGTACAGACACAAACTCACCGATTCACTTGCAGACACAGAAACACATGTACAAGAACTCATAAAGCCTTCCAAGAAGACGGAGTAAAGAGTAATTTATTATTATTATTATTTTGTTATTACTGAAATAATTGATAGCTGCAGCCCTAACCATATTACTCAATTTCTTTTAAGCCATTAAAATGTGTGGCATATTGCACTGTGCACAACATTACACATACATTGTCATATTATTTGCTAAATGTGGCTAACATTAGCAGCAGCACCAGCAGATTTGCACTGAATCCAGTTACCTACAGTCCAAATTGGATGGGTTGAAAGCCAGTATATTCAGCCACAGCCTAAAAACATATTCTCATTTTAAATATTGAAAAAAACAAGCTTATTTTACAAGAAGTCATCAACCTCAATTATCAGGTATCTAGTTTGTACAACACATTTCTAGAAATGTAATAAACACAATGGCTCCATTTTCTCCTTGACAATGTAGCTTTGACTTATGTCTGCATATATTTATGCCTAAAAATGTGAATTGGCATCAGCTCCCAACAGTCAAGACTGGGCTCTAATCAAACATTTTCAGCTAGTGTTTTCCAGCATCCTCAATTTAAACACATCATTTATCATCTGCAAGAGGCCACCGAGGCCATCCACTTTGGATCTTTTATATGAAAGTGATCTGTGCACGTGGCCCTATAAACCAAGGTTTATAGGTGCAGCATGTATAAACACATGGCATAAATACAGTAATTCAGTCTCATTAGTATGTCTGTTGTCACCACCAAACGGATAAGCCCCTAATTCCAGCCAGTTTCTATAAATACACAGGATTACAAAGCTGCAGTCAGTCAAATTTAACTTAAGTAGGCAAAATATCAGATGCGCTTGTCCTTCCAAAACCGCAATGACTCGGATGACGTTTGCTCCCATGACAGCTCAGGGCAACATGATTTACACACCAACATGTATGTCTGCCCTTGGGTTGATATTTTCTTCTTCACAGTAACATGTTTGCCAGAGTCGCTGCCTGTACTGCTCTCCGTTCTGGTCTGTTTTTCAGCAGGGAAAGAAAGACGCAAGCTGGATTGTGCAATGAAACATCTGAAGGGTAACCACAAACATCATCTGTAGTATGACTCTCCCACTTCATTTGACAAATCTATTTTCCTTCCCAGCTGCAGCTTCATGTAGCATTACTATCACCATGCCAGTGGCCAGCAATTACACATTTTAGTCACACGCACACGGAAGCTCAAGATGAAGATGTGCGCCAATGAATCACCAAACTTACAATAAAAAGACACAGTAATTACATATGTGATAGGGTAAAAATCACTGCAATTGTTAAATAGCATTCAGTGCTAAAGTCACAGCCTGTGTTAATGAAAAAAAGACAAGTGAAATGCATGACAGGACAATTGCTATATTTTTCCAAAAAACATAACAACACTACATACACATTTAATACCTGGCATCTTGCCCGGAAGTGACACTTAGACACAATTTGCAATACAAAACAAGATTGTGAGATGTCACCAACCACGAGAAAGAGGTGGTTCATCGTTTGTCTCGGCGGCTAAACTGACTTAGAAATCCCTTAAGAAGCTTTTCGAAGGATAAGGTAAAGAAATTAAAGTCAATACACGATATTTTGATTACTAAAATCCCGGATAACATCAAGTCAGAATCTGAAGCTCACGTTTTCATTGTTATCTCATATTTAGATAATAAGAGTGTACCACGTCCTAACATGCTAGTGTCTTCTGTACATACATTAAATTGGTTACAGCATATGTAAAAACGAGACAAGTGATAATAACATGAAAAAAAAAAACTACATCAATACTAAACACGTGAAGACTGGTGACTTCAGTTCATGTTAGCAGCTGTCCATTGGTTAGTATGGAAACTATCAACGAAAGTTAGCCTGCATGCGCCATACCAAACAGTTTTTTTATCCCCACCAAAGACCCCCTCACACACAAGCACACACATTGCTGGCATTATTATGACATGTTTAAAATGTAACGAAAGCGGGGCAGGCGAGCAGGTTGCCACCAACCTAACCCCAGCTAAGGAGCTAACAACTTTCCCAAAGCCCCACTTTGGGTTTGTTTGTTTTTTACTAACAGAACATCTGAACAAGGTGAGCCAGCGTACCACCTCCCCCTATAATTTACAAAGGGAGGTTTAAAAAAAAACAACCCATGTCATATATCTAGCAGCTGACTCCACGTTACCACTCCCTCCTTGCGTCCTGCACCCTGACACTAAATCTTGTGCCCCTTTTATACCCTGTTGGTCAAATCAGCCCCCTAGCTGGCCGACATTTTGTTCCAGCAGCTAGGCTAGCTACTCCCAGCTAATCTTACCTGGACGCACTTAATAACCCGTCCGCACGATGACAGCTCTAACGCAAAGCATCCTCTAGCTTATTCCGACCGCTTACGCATGTCCCACATAAAATACGCAAATGAACCTCGTTATTCACCATTTCTAATAGGAGATACGTTAGCGTGGCAACTTGCTAACCCCTTAGCATAGCGCGCAGATGCAGTTGGTAGCAGTGAGGTAGCTAAGTTACCTCGGCTTGCACCGTTATCGTTCGCCTATACCCGCAGGGGGACACATCCAGTCAACTCCTGCGGCTGCAAAGAAAAACACACTCCCCAACAACGCACTGGAGGATAAATCAAGATAACCATTCACCTTCGTGAAAGCAATGGTCCTCTCGGCGTGCTTGTAAAAAGCTCACATAAAAGGAGAGGGGTCTCTCTACTGTGGCTCCAGAGCAGCAGCAGCCGCCGCACTGCAATGGCAGGCAGGGGATGAAGCTTCCCCCCCTCCCCCCCTCCGCTCACACTTCGGCTGCCTGCTCCGCCGCGGCGACAGTGACAGGTTCGCCTGGAAGAAACCATTCCGGTTTATCCGCGGGGGGGAGGAGGAGGAGGAGGAGGAGGAGAGCAGGGATGCAGAGCAGAGAGGCTGCCCACAGCAGGAGCAGCAGCAGTGATATCCAGCAACATGAAGCGCCATTCCAGAGTGAGACGGTCGTTGAAGATGGAGAAAACACGCCGAAGACGCTTAATCAGATCGCGGTGAACATATTCATATTCAGTCTTAGGACTAGGAGTAATTAAGACGACTGTTAATTTTGTCATCGATTTATAAATATCAATGTAATTAGATAGTCCTAAAGCGGACCATCGACAATAGTTTCATATAACTTGTTATAATTACACTGTGTTTTATTGATTATTAGCCTATACTTTAGATAAACTAAATCTGGTCTAAATTAATGCATTGATTGCAGGAAGCCTTTTAAATTGCACATTAGGCGAACATGTTTATTGACTAACAGGGGCACTATTATTGTTTGTTTTTATTATTATTATTTTAATCTAAACAAAAACACAAGTTAAGGCAGCAGATCAGCGCTTGGTCAAATAAATTAGAAAAGGCAGGTAAAAAGTCTTTTTTTTAGGTTAACAAATTTTCGGTTGTCAATAAAAAGCTTGTGAGCCAGTCTTAAATAACCCCCGAGAAAGGCAATTCAGTAAAAATTTGAGGTTGGATTTGTCTGGACCACCAAACTTTCCCTTTTTTTTTCTTTTCCAGGTAATATGCTCTGCACTAAACCAAACCGTCTGCCTTCTTTTCCTCATATTGTGCTAAGAGGTAAAGTACAGAGAGGTAGTTAGTGTGAGGATGACAGGGCTATTGGCAGTTTGCATTCATACTTTTAAAAGTGTCATTTTAAAATAGTAATGTTTGCTTTTTTGCCCACATTATACGAGTATTTTTAAAACACCGCTCATTCACATACTTGCTTGTGTCAAAGCTAAGACACTCCAAGATATATTTTTTTAAAGCAAACAACATTTGTAAACATTTAACACCAAGCTAGAACACATATTCATTAGCTACACACACAGTACAGATCTAAATCATCTCACAAAAATATGAGGCATAAACATTTTCATTGTAAGCAGGACTTTACAGTAATTCAAAAGGTTGAGTTTAACAAATCTGTAGCTTCACCAAGTGTCCTTTAAAGTCAACAGTACTGGAAAAGGACATCTGCTTTATCCCTCTTGCCTTTCACCACGTGTGTGATTAGAAGCCTTCCTTGTGGATGATATTTTTCAATGATATTATGTTGCTCTGAATGCAAACTGTGTCACCAAGAAATGTAATTAGCTATTACTTTTAACAACAGCAAATGTAAACTTTTTTTTTATAGGAAAAGCTGAGGTAGGTTACTTAAGTTGTAACTACATGGTGCAGAAAGCCATTTAAAATGCAGAGGATAGAATTTAAATCCAGCCTACAGTCACGATGCTCAATACTCCTTCCCATGGGGGCACACAGATTTAATCAATATACAGCTGAATGTAAATTGTGCACTGCACCAAACTCCACTCGTAAGACTCTATCGCATGCACTTTTAGTTTGTTAGCGTATCCACAAGTAACTAATCCCCTGCAGCGACTTCCGTTGTGTATTTTATCACTTTGAGAATGTGTGACCCTTCTTGTCCCCTCTACCTCTGGCACTAATGAACGCAGGAGAAGATAGGGCCTGAATATAATGCTGGAGGAGCACAGAGGTCCTGCAATGTAGCTGACGTAAGGAGATCTCTGCAGATTTCATTGGAGGATCAGAAGGAGAAGGGGGAGGTGAGGGACATCTTGAATGGAACAATGCGTATTGGCCAAGGTCATAAGAATTAGATAAACAAAGACAGGCACAGATGTCGCGTGGAAAAGCAAAGCGTCATGAGCAGCAGTTGTAACTTACAACTTTTCTGCGCTATTATTATGATAAAGGCAAAACCTTTTTCAGTAAGTCAGAGTGTGACGTGTATCTGGAGGATGACACTCGTCGCTGTAAGTTCTTGTCACACATTACAATGTTCAAAGCGACTAAAGTTTGTAAGCAGAAAAAAATGTGTTATCTGTTATCAAACCATACTTGTAATGTGTGTCTTGTTTTGCCATCTGCGTCTGTAAGTTGAAGCAGCTTTGATGTGAGCTCATGCCTCTTAATGTATTTCTGCAGAAGCCCTTGACGTACCCTCTGTTATTGCTACAAGACTGTTTGCATCACTGACTTCAACAGCACAGAGGGAGTTTCACACGCCGTGCAACAGAATAATGCAGCGTCTTCTCCCCCCATCAGTGCATCTAAAAACACAGACAGCATCCAAAGCAAAGTATGACCAGAGTGGGAACAAATCACACGAGTGAAAAAGCAAATTCGAAATTCACAGCAGGCTGGCGTTTAGAGTGCACTGCCCCTGACGGCACGCGAGTCACCTCTCGGCTGTACAGGTCAGGAGAACAGCCGACTAAGCAAAGGCTTGGCGTGGCCATCTATGTGCTTTAATGATCGCAGCTATCAAATGACACGACAGAAGTTAAACATAGCACCGCAGCAGAGGAAAATAAATGCATTTGCTTAATAGCTACATGGAATAATATATGATATTCCATGACTCTATGTTGCCAAAGCTGCAAGATGATACGCAAACTTTGTACTTCTTATCTTGTTACCCAGTGGCTGGTTTTACAAATTGGAGTACATCAGTGTAATCCCATAACGGAGTGAGCTGGCTACTGTACAGAGGCTTGTATTTCTGCGATTTCTGTGTCGTCCTCTGTCAGCATCACTGACCTCTAGCATGAGAAAGCGTCCCACTGACGTGACAGCCAAGCCATTACTTCAGGACAGAAAGGTATGTGCCGTGCCGTTATAAAGCGCGGCACATGGACGCCGGGGTTCGTGATCTAACGAGTAGGAGACATCTTGTAAAGTCAGCAGGTAAGAAAAGCACCCATCAAACAGCATTTTATAGATGAATGAAGTGTGACCTCTGTAAAGCATGTAGAGCGGCTGAAACATCGAGGAGACACAATGTGGCTGCTGGTACCTGAATCGGAAGCTCATTTTACAGTTTGTGATTGCATCATTAGTCATAAGACGTGTATTTAATCTGGAGTGTAACATTCAGTTCCTGCATCCAAATATAGATAGCATTTATGCTGCTAATCACGCAGCTGTTTGCTGTGTAACCTTTTGAGTACTGCGCTTTTATGTAAGGCCCAACTAATGATTCATTTTTGTCTTTGTGGTTTGCTTCCTTCAAATGCAATTAATAATTTATTTATATATTTTTATTATCACATGAATTGCCAAATGGCTGCTTTGAAATGTGCTTTTGCAGCACAGAAGCAGCTAAACTGTCACCCTACATGTTTGGAGAATTTGCCTTTTGCACCATGTGTATTATTGCACCAGATCAAAAATGTTATCCCAGAAAATACTCAATTACATAAGTGTCTTATCTTTTTTTAAATTCCCACTTTAAACACAGGTAGCCTGTTTCATAAACCGGTGCAAGCATTTTGAGCCACAGGCAGTGGAAAATAAGGAATGACACAAACACCATCTGACACAGTGGACGTTCAGAATGTGATTGAGAAAGGACAAATCTGGATTTACCGATTCGTGCTCTTTAAAAGCTAAAATCATGTTCAGGGGAGGAAACACATATTTTCCAAGATTCCCCAAATGAACCTATAATCTGTGTCTCATTTTCCCACCAACGGCCTAGAGCTCAGACATATCAGGTGACATGAAACGGCCTCACATCCCCAGGCCTGCAGATCATGTGACAACAGTCTACCACAGCATCCAAATCCTCTGGATCAAACGACATCATGTACACCGGCAAAGAAGCAATCACCTAAGTATGTTTATCCCAGGAGGGAGCATGAATGCTAATAAAGATGAACAATTCCAATCAGTTAATGTGGAAGCATGTTATGACAGAGAGGTTTTTCACTAGTAAGGTGGGGGCTAAAATGTTTTGCCTTTGAGCAAATGCAAAGTTTAACATGAAGCTGAATTCCTTGAGGGGGAATTAAAGATTTTAAAGGACCAGTTTTGATTCTGCAGAGTGCTCAATGGCACCAATTGGTTAATTTTCAGCGTGCATTAAGAGGAGCTGCTGAAATCTTGTGATCTAAGGCCTATCCACCACCACACTGTGACCCAGGATGTGAAATATCACTTAAGACTTCAATTTATGAGGTGGCTGCTCCTTATTCGCCATCATCAACAACTTTCAATTATTTTGGTTTCATAAGCGGCTGTCTTTCCTTGGCTTGCTCAAAAGAGAAAAACCTTGCTCGGGATGATAGGAAAGCAATTAGAGGCCTAGGTGGTCTGTAATCAGATGGTCCCTTTGGACCAGACCGAAGGGGTATTTTGGAGGGCAGTTGATAGGGGTAGCAGAGACATGAAGAAAAAGGGAGAAAAATCACCCAGGTGTAATTTACCGCAGTGCGGAAATAAGCCAGAGCGTGCTATAAATCTTCACTTCTCATTCTACTATAAATTAATTTTTACTAAACTGCAGGTTAAGTCACTGGCAGATCCCATGAGAAAAAGATGAATCAGGGCATAGTTGTATTTTACAGACTGCATGGTTGAAGGTTCTCCCCTAATGCAATACATTAAAAAAGCATGGAGATACTGTATGGTCGGCTTCACCAATCAACTCTAACTCTTCCTGTGGCTGCACAGTTCATTCTTTGTGGTGATTTTTTGTATTTTAACATTAGTATCTAGCCTATGTGAAAGCTAAACCCAACATCCAACCCCTCCTTTTTTCTCTATTGCCTCAGCTGTGCAAAAAAACCCCAGCACGATTCACTCTGTTCCTGTGCATTTATGTAGTAAAATTCTGCCCTCTGCAGGCCTTCAGCGGAACACTATTTATCTGTGTGCTACCTGGCTGTGTCAAGCCTCGCAAGTAGAAATCTATATGAAGAATTATTCATGATGGCATGAACACAAGCAGGAATAGAGTGGATCTGCGTGATTGCAGGCCCGCGTTGGCGGATGATGCACGCACGATCTAATGGAGGGAGACACATGAAGGAGCTGCGGCTGTTTGGGTCTGCCGTGATGGGATGCTCCTGAGCCTAAACAGCATATGGTGCCTCCCTGGGCATCAACACACATCCTACATGTACAGCAACATGGCAGGCTGCAAGAGACACGGCAAGCGTGCACACATCTAACTACACGAAAAATGCAAACACACACTGTCTAGAGGTTATTTGCCATGTATAAATATGAGTCAGTGCGTCATAAAGTAAAACTTTACATTTAACATGATGCGACATGTTAAACCTTATAGTACTTGAAGCTGGGGTGCACTGATACATTGGCGTTGTTATTGGCTGATGCTTTCCTTGTTGACTAACATCAACGTATCGACTTATCTTTACTAAAGAGAGAATTAAATGGCAACAATGTGCATCTGGACCGGATCGTCATTCACCTGAATTTGTATGATCTGTCACTACCACTGAATATGTTGCTTGATGTAAACACCTAATGAATAAAGGAAAAAGTTCACAATATTATAGCATTATCAAAGTGGAAGATTGTTAATTAGACAATAAATCAGCAGCTATTTGTGATAATCACTTACTGATGTCCATTTCATTAAAAAAAAAAAACAAAATCACACCGTTGCTGGAACTAGTTTCTTCAAACCTATGTTTCTCTCAGGCCAGAGACTCGATGTATTTGGACCAATTAAAATCATCAGATGGTGAAAAAACTGGAATTTTCTATCATCATTTCCATTAATAATTTACTTATCATAATAAATCATTCTAAATCCATTTAGTGACTCATTGGTGGATATGATTAGTATCAAATGTTCCTCTGAGGTGTTAGCTGGGAAATGCAACATATATTTTTGCTGCCTGTAAAATGTATTTGCTTCCAGAAAACCAGTATGTGCTCATCCCATGATAATCAATCAGCGGACAATGTAATCTACAGAGCGTCCACAACCCGCGTGATTGATTAAGTTGTCTCGGCAGAGCCTCCTCACTCTTCCATTCTTCATGCCTGACTTGCCCGCCATGGCCACCATTTTGATTCATACAAACATTACATCATCCTGCTGGGTGTCCTTCACTTGACCATACCCTCAGGTGCTCAACATGAACGTTGAGTCCTCCTTGAAAATCAGCCAACATCGTAATGAGGGTCTTTTATTGTGGCGGTAATAGATCGAGGCTGTATTTTTACAACAGGAAATGTGCATGTGTGTGAGATGCTTGTGTAGTGCAACATTTTCAGTAATCCTCAGCTGCACACAGCACCCGCTGCCCAAGTCTCTCCTCCTATCATAAATCAAGTGGAAAAGTCAATAGAGTTGTTGCAATTTATGTGAGTTTGAGTCTTCTCTTTTGAGATGATTTGTTGTAGATGAGGGACTGGAGTACAACAATTCAGAGGCACAATTTATTTTCCTCAAATTATTCACTGACAAGCAAGGACTCTGGACAAGAAGAAGTCGCAAATGCTGACAGAAACAGATAGAAGCATTACAAAAGCATGCAATAACCAGTTAACTGGGGGTCAAAATGAACCATTTTTTTTGTGAATTAGCAAATGCTACAAAGCACCGTGCAGTGTCAACATAGAGCCTTACTTGACCCCACCAGATGTCCTAACAGAGGACACAGAGACAGGCCTTGTTCTCGGGTCACACCCCCAAGACACGTCCTCAACATCTGCTATTCCCACTGCACAGCATTTTGGATCACGCATACACCCATCAGCAGCATCACACATGCTCAGCTCAAGCTCAATGTCACATATAAGCCCCCTGAATCACCTCCAACCACCCCCCAAGTGCTGATCACCAACAGGACATAAAAATCATCCATTTGACTGTTCTTACATAACAGACCTGCCTCATGTAAAGGAAAGCAGTTGCTCCAATCTCGGTGCTTCCCCCATGACCCCCTTACTCCTCCCCTCTCCTCCTTCCATAGTGTTAGTCGTGATAAATCTCCTGCGCCCACCCCCTATGCACAGCTCCTCCCTCCTTTTCCCTCTTTTTCCACAGCTCTTGTGGTGTGTCCCGCTCAGGTGCGGCCCTCTGCTCCCGCTCTTATGCACCTCCATTCCTTCATCACATGGGAACAATCTCCTGGTAACAGGGCCCTGAATATGCAGATTGGTTAATTCAGCTGCAGTTGCTCTCTCTGCAAATGCATCTGCAGCACTTTCCTAAGACTGTGAATAAATGCTTACGCTGGGGCTTTTTAGGTGGTAGTTAGAGGTGGGGTGCGGGGGGTGGGGGGGGTGCCTCAGTCCACGGCAGATTGCAGCCAAGGATGGGATTTTAAGAGTGGAATAAGGCAAGCAGAGCTAATAAGAGATTAGGTTTTGACCAGTGCAAACCTCGGGGCCCAGCTAGTGACTGATCCTGATCAGTTAAGGAGTAATTAATTTAATTGTGCTTTTCATCTTGGCTTAGCTGCATCTCCTCCCTGCTGATGCGGTTATAGCTTCTCTCTGCAGCTCACCTGGTTATAGCCTTTGCAGCAAACATTCCTTTAACATTTTCCAAAACAGCTGAGAGGGCAGGAAAAACACTGCATTAAAAACACATCTTCTCTCAAAATCAACGCGCACACGAAAACAGCAAGCTCAGTTGCATCAAGGCTACACGGCCTTTTTCTGCGTGTCTGTAAAAGAGGTTTGATGAAACATAGCGCACGCAAAGAGACGCACATGCAGGAACAAAATACACCAAGCAGTGTTTTTTTTTTTTTTACAGCATTGGAGAAAAGTCAAAGACATTAGAATAGTAAATGATAAAGAAAACCTGATTTTGTGCCTCCACTGTGTGCAACACTGCTTTGCAAAGTTAGTGTCACTCGTGAACATGGAAAAAATAACTCCTGCCATACACAAAGACCCTGGGTGCATAAAAAGACTGTAGTTAACCTCCCTTCTCCATCTCTGTTGTGCTTTCTGCAGCCTTAGCACTAAAATCTGATTCAAGCTTTCTGTGAACAAGTGCACTGCTTGCCAATACAAATGACAGCGGGAGTGGGCCGCGCTCCAAAGTCCTCCCCTGACTATCAAAAGAGAAAAGCAATCAAAAGAAGCAATCAATATAAACAAAGTCTTAACTACTATTGATTATTTTGCTCCACACTGATGGGCAATGATAGTTATGGACCTGAATTCATACACTCAGTTGATTAATATCTTTACTCATGTGTTGAATCAGCCAAACAGGCAAGATTTTTTATATTATTTTTTATATCTCTTTTTATATCTCTTTTTTTTGGGGGGGGGGGGGGGGGGAAAAAGAAATTC
>VURO01002117.1:0-13546 GCA_015108175.1 Pelvicachromis taeniatus
CCCCCAGTGTAAGATGTAAAGATTCATGTGCTCATGTGGTCACCAACCTTTTTGAAAGTGAGAGCTACTTCTTTGGTACTGATTAATGTGAAGAGCTACCAGTTTGACACACACTTCTGAAATAACAAATTTCCTCAATTTAACTTTAATTATATGTTATCATTAATAATGATATTCATCTATGTAAAGACACTGATTACGGCAACTGTTTCCGTGGAGACCAGCTAGCGCTGATCTAATATTTAATAATAAACATTTTTTATATATTATCTCTAACAAATTGACACCAATGCAATTGTGATTTAAAAAAAAATAGCAACAAAAAATAAAAATAGATGCAGCTTACTGGTAAGTTGTTATAGTGAGATATTTTTAGAACAGGCCCGAGGGCTACTCATATGGGCCTTGCGGGCTAGCTGGTGCCTGCGGGCACCATGTTGGTGACCCCTGATCTATGCCGATGACCAAGGAAGAATTTTGAAAGACCTTCAGAAACCCTGGAGAACTATTGCTCAAATCCACTTTTAAAAATTGACAAGGAAGAGGTCAGCAAAATATAGAGACACCTAGATGTGGATCAATACTTTTGCACAGCATTGTAACCTCTTTTGACCTGAAACAGCTGCGGTGGTAGACTTTTCCATCCATCAGATGCCTCTGTATCAGGTGCACGGGCTTCAAACACAAACTGCACACAGTCTGCGGCCTCGCATCAGAAACATTTTCCTCTCGACTGGTTTTGATATCAGTCATGCTCTGAAAACAGAAGAGAAACCAGTCGCTCAAGTGACAACCACAGAGATGACTAAATCAGAACCAAAATAGCCTGTGAGCGTTCACCTTCGTGCGTTTCGGATGATGGTAAGTTTTGATCTTCGAGAGACTGTGTGAGAAAGTGCCATGCGATGACCACAATTTGGTCGGAGCTGCAATAAAGTCAAGATAAGACATGCAAATGATCGTACGTGCACTGGCCAGTCTAATTTCATTCACCTGACCTGGAGGGTGAGGGATAACACTGCATTCAAAAATATTAATGCAATTGTATAAGTGAGCAGTACAGTAAAGTCTTAAAATGTATGCTAGTATCTACAAAAACAGCAACAACATACAATTAAGGACTAATACAACAGGCAGATTATCTTCAACGCACCCGAAGACTTCCCATTGAAGAAGCAGTAGTACTGAGCAAGGTAGGAGATGACGCTTAAACGATCGGGCACCTTAGTGGAAATCATATCCTTCGGATGCAGGAAGGCAGGGATCCCCAGCTTTGTTTCTGCTGTCTCAAACGCCTGCAGGCCCACAGGTGAAAAACAGAGAATGAAAGTGAACAAACCTAAACAGAGATGCGGGAAAAACGCTTTCATTCTGGTTTCCAATCAGAAACTCACCAGCTTGTTATTTTCATAAGCATTATCTTTGGAGAGGGACCTGAAGTCTCTGGAATAAAGTGAAGAACGTGGAGAGATTCAGTAAATTAAAAAACAAAAAAACAACAATAAAGGAACAAATGGTTAACTAGATAATGCACTTTTATAAATACAATAGAAGCAAAAAGGCTGTAAAAGATCAGAGATCAGATGATTCCAGAGCAGTGGTTGGGTGTCAGATAAACCAAATTAACTGATGTCGATCCAGTGAAACGACAAAGAGAGATGCAGATTAGGAAAATGACAGCAGGTTAACCACAGTGCACACGAGCCTCTCTGCTTCTGATTAAACGGTGCCTTACAGTTAAATCTCAAGCCAACAACAGACAGGGGTAAACAGGAGTTAGAGAGAAGCATGGCACGCTTCACTCCGCACAGCCATGACAGCTCTGTTAACATATGGCATTACTCACATGAGGTCAGGGCGGTGTTTGTGGATGATAGCACAGAACGCCAGTCCATCTGAGAATGAGGTTGACAAGTTGCTTATTTCCACGTCGGGATAAGTGGCGCATGTGACGCGGCACCATTCCAGCAAAGCCCTCGGTGATGCCATTTCTCGTGCGACTTTTCACAAGTGGACAGGGAGGGGATCATGGCACCGTGTCAGAGCCAAGCGGTGCAGGTCTGGCTTTTTTTTTGTTTTTTTTGGAGGAAACAGGAAGCAAAGCATCTACCTTTGCAACTATTTCTCTACGGAGCAGACTTTCACGTCGTGGTGGCGAAGCAGCAGCAGCAGCAGCAGCAGGAAGGAAGTTTATGTTTCCCCCCTTTCGTGTTGCTTTTAACTTCAAATATAAACAAAGACAAGGCGACCGCGCATTGCTCCAGCGTTTCAAACCACGACCACTCGCGGCAGCTCGATGCTGTTTCCTCCACCGCAAAGCTGCACCGAGCCCCTGAAGTGAAGCGAACTGTTGGAGAAACACTGCCAGACCTCTGGTCTCTTACAGGGCTGATATTTTAAACTTAGTCCCGTTGTTAGGTCTGCTGTTGTGCTCCACAATTGATGAAATGCCGAATAGCTGCCGATGGAGGGAGACACAGAGCTGCTGTTGCGGCCTCTATAATTAGAAAGAAGAGGTTTGTAATTATAAGTTGATTGTCCGGGTGCAAACTTGGCAGACCGAGTCAAAACTGGCCGTGCCCTTTTTTCTTATTTCAATCCATGTTTATTAAGATTTTCCTTTTTTTTTTTTTTTAATGGAAGAGAAGATTTCCTTAGTCTCGGACTACAAACATACTCAGTTACATGAGTTCCATTCATCCATCCATCCATTCGCAGCCGCTTATCCTTTTCAGGCTCGCGGGGATTGTTAAAAAAAATCAAGAAAGGAAGAGAGAAAAGAGTGGGTAAACCTAACGTAAAATAAATAAATAAAAATCTGAGTGAAAGGTTAGGCATATTTGTTTTTTTTATGCTTTAACATATGCTTTGATATAGTCAGGATTATTTATTGCATAGCACATACAAAATATTACTAATTTCACTTGCTATATACCCATATATGTATAAAATAAATGAGATAGATACTTTACGTGATGTATTACAAATATCGTAGTGCTTTCTATGTAATTCAACTGTTTTCTACGTGTCCGCCAACGTCTCGCGAGATCGAGCCACAACATAAATCTCGCAGTGATGGCTGCACCTCCCGATGCAGAGAGTTTGGAGTCACGTATCAGTGAGTGTTTTAAACTTATTCCCCTGCGCCCGTGTTGTCCGGGGACACCGACATTGACAAGTTACTATCCGTGAGTTGTTGTAGATGAGATGCAAGCTCACCGTAGCGGCGATTGTCCCGTTAGAGGGGACTCGGACCCCGCCGTAACATCCAGGATGCTAACCTAGCTGCGGAGCTTTGCCTTCCAGCTGTCAACACAACACAGACGTGGTGGCTTTGCTTTTACGGCTCGATAGCTAAACCCGGATGCTGGGGGCAAGATCGTGGGACCCAGCATTTGCATTCACATAGGGTAGACCGTGATTAAAGCAAACCTGTGACTTCGTGGAAAAGCTCGAGTAGACATTGTGACACGACTGTGACTGTCGACAACAAGCTAGCTAACCTTACACTCTGTTAGCACCTGTCCCGTGTAGTCTGCTTGATGACACGCTGGGATACACTTCTAGCCTGCTTAGTCCAAGTTTTGTACGCTATATTTCGACAAGGCAACCCTATGTTTAGTGAAAGACATCATGCAATCCGTGGCCAGTATATTAGAGACTTGTAGTTCATTTATGAACGTGGCATAAACGTCCAAAAATGATTTATAAAGGTTGTAATGTTTACTTAAACTGCCACAGAGACGCGTTTTAGAGGCATTTTGGCGGCTATATTTAAATTGTATCGCTGTACTTATATTTCATTAGTTTTATTTGGGTGTAATTAACTGAAAAAAGAAACTAGGTCTTTATAACCAAGACATGAGCATTTAAATATCAAAAATAATAATGATGCAGAAAGGTTAGTAACATCTATACATCTTTTTTTTTTTAATGTGATATCTCATTTCAGACAGGGCCACAAATCCACTAAACAGAGACACAGACTGGAGTAGCATCCATGCCTTCTGTGACCAGCTCAACAATGAGTTGGAGGGGTAAGAGCTGGCCCTGGGCCAGGACATTATTTACACATCTTTACTGAATTATAGTCTTAGCCTGGTGATCATGGCTTCAGGGAGATATTCATTTTTACAACAAAAGGACAGTTTTTTCTTCTAAATTATTGGTAACTGTGAAGCTATATCAACACATATATTATGCCACTTTCTAGTTGTTTTTGAAAATGGCAAAGATAATAGAAATCTTATTGAGCACAGATTTGTTTAGTTTTTTCTTTTTGTGTAGGAAAAGGCTTTTGTCAGCAGTCATTTTTACATTTGTAATAATTTTATGCATAGTGTCAGTATTTTATTTTAAATAAAACCACTAAAACAAAGTTGTAACATGTTCATAGACCACAACTGGCCACCAGACTCCTGGCCCACAAGATCCAGTCTCCACAAGAGTGGGAGGCCATGCAGGCATTACTTGTAAGTTCAGACCAGAACCAGGATCTGTTCAGTTATTTGTAGATGCTTTAGTTTGAGCTTTTGCCATTTTTGGATATATATTTTTTTCTACCCTTCAATTTCAAGGTCTTGGAGACATGTATGAAAAACTGCGGGAAAAGATTTCACAGTGAAGTGGGCAAATTCCGTTTTCTCAATGAACTCATCAAAGTGGTTTCTCCCAAGGTAGGACTTTGGGTCTCTTTGTGTCTGCACCTCTTTGATACATGTTTTTTTTTCTTTTTCTTCCTCTCTCTCTTTGTTGAGCTTTTCTCTGCAAATGACTTGGGTTTCATCTCCAATTTAGTACCTTGGAGCACGGTCCCCTGAGCCAGTTAAAAAAAAAGTTTTGGAGTTGATCTATAGCTGGACTTTGGCGTTACCAGACGAAGCCAAGATTTCAGACGCTTATCAGATGCTGAAAAAACAAGGTAAGAGGCGATCTGTCATTTGATGAATGTCGCCAAAAACCCATTTTTAAAGACTAATTATGCTGAACTTTAATTCATGCGAAGATGCCCTATTAGAGTAGAAAATTTGGAGCTGAAAATAAACACAATAGTTCTGCTTTGATAAAGTGCCTTACACTGTAATAGAAGAGGGAAAGCAACTAATAAAAAATGATTAGATGTGCTTAAATACCCCCAACATCTTCATGTTCTCTGCTCATTAATCAGGTATTGTTAAACAAGATCCTGAGCTGCCACCTGACAAGCTACTCAACCTTCCTCCACCCAGACCCAAGAATGCTATTTTTGAAGATGAAGAGAAATCCAAAGTAAGAACTTTTGTACTAAAATATACAAATGGGTCATGTAGAGGTGTGATGAACTAGCATCTGGTGTCTGGTGTTCTGGAAGTTCTTCCCTATGTTAACTCTGGCTTTCTGCTTTGTCAGATGTTGTCTCGCCTATTGAACAGCTCGCACCCCGAAGACCTCAAAGCCGCCAACAAACTCATTAAGGAAATGGTCCAAGAGGTAAACACTCTTTCCTTTTCCTTCCTATTTTCTTTTAATAACCACTTTTTTTTTTTGTTCCACTACATTTATTTTCTGCAGTGATGTGTGCTTTTTAGGAAGAGGAGTAAAATGCTGCACTCACAGAGCAACAAGTGAAAGAGGAAATGGGTAGATTGCCCCGTGGGTGTTTGTGTGTCTTTTGCAGAGTGATTCAGAGTAAATTTTGTACCCATTTCACGTCTAACAGGAATTACTCTTTGCTCCATGAAGCTGAACTGGCTTCTCCCTGTCCTTGCTGTGCTCTTGCTTTACTGCCTCTGGCTGTGTTTGTTGTGTTACAGGTCACCACAGTTTGGTCCGTTCAGGACTGTTTCCTACATGTGCACTTGCTTTTGGCCAAAACTATGTGTGCAGTTTGTGAGTTTGTGTCTCGTTGGTTTTAGGATCAGAGGCGTGCAGAGAAGGTGTCAAAGCGGGTGAATGCCATTCAGGAGGTAAAGGAGAGCGTCACTTTACTGACTCAGCTTCTGCAGGACTACGACAGCACTGCCACCGATCAGAGCAATGCTGAACTCATACAGGTGAGAAAAAGACAGATGCTTTAAATTCAAAGCTCCAGCTTTAGCGCGAGCTGTAAATCAACCTGAAGTCGTCTCGATTTAAAGCCTTTTTTAACGTGGTGTGTGCGCTGTGTGGTCAGGACCTGTATCAGCGCTGTGAGAAAATGAGACCGACACTGTTCAGACTGGCAAGTGACACGGAGGACAACGACGAGGCTCTGGGTGAGCTTAGTTATTATTCATCTGCCACTGAATAGCATTCAGATGGGGGAAAATCTCTCCTTTTTTTTCACTGTCATATCATTCAAGAGACTCAGTGATGGAATGAGGAAGTATGGGAAATTTTTCAAAGGAAGAGGCTACCAAAGAAAAATGGATGAAAGTAGACACAGGGAGGCAAGGAAAGGAAAAGACTTGTAGTGAGTTGTATAAGAGGCTGGACACTGTGGAATGAGAAAAAGTTTTGTACCAACTGGCTAGACGGAGGGATTGAGCTGGAAAGGGTGTGCAGCAGATTAGGGGAAACGTACTAACAAGTGATGAGTGTGTGAAGATGGAACGAGTACTTTGAGGAACTGATGAATGTAGGAAATGAGAGACAGAGAGGAGGAAGTGAGGGCAACTATGAAGAGAGTGAAGAGTTGGTCCAGATGACATAGCCGTGGAGATGACTAGGAAAGAGAGACGTGGACTTTTCGACCAGATTGTTTAACACAACCCTGGAGAGTGAGATCGAATCTCAGAGGAATGGAGAAGTGTACTTGATTTTTCAAGAACAAGAGTGACCTATAGCTGCGCTAAAAAATAAATCTGTTATAGTATCTTTTGTCATCTTTCCTCAGCGGAGATCCTGCAGGCCAACGACAGCCTGACTCAAGTCATCAACCTGTACAAGCAGCAGGTGAAGGGGGAGATTGTAAACGGAAACAACACGTCAAACACACAGAAACAAACCGGTGGGTGAAGCTTTGAACACTAAAGAAGCCAAAAGATTTTATATTGTGTTACAATGAGCTTTCTAAAAGCATCGTTTAATGAGGGATGAACAGTACTGATGGATTTCTCGCAGGAGGAGGGACAGCGCTGCTAGATCTGTCAGGATTGGACACGTCACCACAGTCGCCTCCTTCCTTCCCAGAGTTTCCCACACCCACAGACAGCCTCAACCCTCCCTCCCAGGACATGGGGATTAGTCTCCTTGATGACGAACTCATGTCACTTGGTAATTAAACACATCAGACGACACGTATATTTAGTGTACAGCTTAAATCTCATTGTCCTGGATGGAAACTGAGGGAAAGAAAACTTTTGTTTCTAAATACTTCAACACTTTGCACCTCACACAGGTTTAAGTGAAGGAACACACACTTCTAACCCCGCCTCACAGCCTGAGGACTCCACAGCATGGGACTCGTTCCAGGTGAGTGGTGGAGAAAATCTGTTACTGCCTTTGGGAAGCACTAATGTGTCATTGTTTTTTTGTTTTTTTTCTATACTAATTTTTTAATTTTTAATTTTATTTTTTAAACTTTCAGTCTTCTGACAGCATAGATACAGATATCGCAACAGCACCCAGTCTACTTTTGAGTCCAGATCCGCCGCCCCACTCTCAGCCCCTTTCATCTGGCTCCACTCCTGGGAACTCAGCCTTGGATGAACTGGACCTGCTGGGAAAAACCCTGCTGCAGCAGTCTTTACCTCCAGAGGGCCTGCAGGTCAAATGGTACCTAACAGGATTTGAGCACAGTCACAGTTTTTGCTGAATTCATAGGAAAAGGCTTCCTGATGGCCATAATGGTTTTGTAGTTTTGATTTGGACAGCAGCAACATTGAGTCAGGAGTTTGTCAAACTGCAGTTTCTGGAAACAACAGGTTGAAATAATTTAAGAACTCAGAGCAAAAGTTGACTCCATTTGTTTTCTCTAAGGGACAAGCAGCAGTCTAAACCGACTCTGAGAGACCTCCAGAACAAGACCGGGGCAAGCGTCGCTCCAAATCCAATTCCAGCTTTTACTGCTGAACCTCCTGCAACTGTTCCCAACTCTCAGCCCAGCCTTAGAGCCACACTGCTGGATGTGTCTCCCTCTCACACTGCGGCTGCTTCTGCAGAGGTTTCTCTGACTGACGTTTTTGTACCGTTAGAATCCATTAAGCCCAGTAAGTAAATCGAGATCACTTGGTTTTATACCAAGGACGCTTGTTTGCTTTTGACTGTGTTGGGTATATGATGAACTAATTTCTTTTCTGTCCCGTCTTTCCACAGGTAGTCTGTTACCTGTAACTGTGTTTGACAGCCACAGTCTGCGGGTTCTCTTTCACTTCGCTCGCGACTCTCCTCCATCTCGACCCGATGTTCTGGTGGTGATTATCTCCATGCTTTCGTCAGCCCCTGCACCTGTCACCAACATAAACTTCCAGACTACTGCTCCAAAGGTCAGCACTGATATAGTTCAAGGCCTTTGTCCCTTCTGTCAGACGGAGTAAATGAGATCCACTGCTGCTGATTTAGTGTCTCAGTTTAAAAAAACAAAGAGAAAAAAACCCCAATGTTGTTTTCATCTATCAACTGCAGACGATGGCCGTGAAGCTGCAGCCCCCGTCAGGGACGGAGCTCCCGGCTTTCAACCCCATCCTCCCTCCTGCTGCTGTCACGCAGATCTTGCTGCTAGCAAACCCAAACAAGGTAGGTCAGGATTTTTCACAGAATAGATAGAAATGTCTTTGTGATGTCTGGCTGAGAAAAAGAGCCTTTAAACTGTTCAGCAGTGGATAAGTGCAGCATATTTTCAGTGATGATTGTCTTAGACAAGGTTGGAGAAAAGAATTGGAGCACAGTTGGAGGAAAATGAAGCCCCAACTTGATCCAATTAGAAACCAAAATTAAACACAAGCTTGAAAGCAACTCTGTACTGGGCTGTACCCCATTTTAAACCAAGCCCAGGGCAGTACAATCAAATCCTGCTTGTACACGGTCTTTGAGCAAGTCCTGGGAGACACTCCATCTCCTGTTTGTTGACACAGTACCCCTGTCTCTCCAGGAAATAACAATTAGTTACTTATTTAACGTATTGCATCATGCTCTGGGGCTGTTTTACTGCCAGCGGTAGTGGTACGCTGCACAAAGTGGATGGAAATCAACCTCACCTCAAGTCATCAGTTAAACAGTTGAAAGTTGGACATCATTTGATGTTCCAACAGGACAATTATTAATAGCACATCGAATCTGATTTTGGGATGAATAAACCAGGCTAACATTAAGCTTATGGAATGGCCTTCCCAAAGTCGAAACCAACAAATGTAAAAGGACGATTCTTTCATGAAGAGCGATCGAATGTTCAGCCAGAAGTTTGTTGATTCCTACCAAAAGCATGTGGTCAAGCTGCAACCTGTTAAGGGACATTAAACCAGATATTGATCCCTGGTGGATTAGAAAGAAATCCCAAATAAATTCTAATTTGGCCAGTTCTCGTTTTCAACGTGAAGATGCTGTACAGTCATTCCGCCCTGGAAAAAGAACAGTAAAAAGAGATCATTAATATCCTGAAATTATTTTGACATTTATACCCATGATTGGTGGATTTCAACTTTTGATGACAACTACAGATGTGACAGAAAATAAGGAAAAGCATAACGGGTCCATTATGTGTCATTCCTTTTGTCCCAAAGCATTGCTTTAAGTCTACTTACCCTCTCTCTGCATGTGTTTGTGTGTCTCAGGAGAAAGTGAAGCTACAGTACAGATTAACCTTCACCATGGGAGAGCAGGAGCACAGCGAGAGCGGCAGTCTAGAACAGTTTCCGCCTCCGGAGAAATGGGGGAACCTATAGCATTTAAACCCAACCACAACCTGACAGACTTTCTGCTCTCAGACTCGCCCCCACCCCCTAAAATGACTCCTGAGCTGGAGGCCTGCTGAAGCCCTTTTTTTCCTTTGCAGTCACGTTGTACTTTCTTTGACTGGTATTGATTGTGTTCCTCTGATTACACTCATGCACAGTCAGTGTAATGTGCGTACGCTTTGCTATAACAAGTCACGTGTGTCTAGGTCTAGTCTGCTGTATGTGGCTGCATTTAAACAAACCTGCAACAGCCTCCTCATAGTTGTTGCAGTTTTTTTTTTTGTTTGTTTGTTTTTTTAAACACAGTGCTACAACGGAAGTAAACTACAACAATTGTGTGCATATTAGGTTACTTGGTGTACTTTATTTTTCACCTCAGGCAGTCGAAATCCATTATCAGCTGTTTACCTTCACATCAGCATGCTACGGTCGGTGAAAAAATGGGACACAGTGCTTGCAGAACCCAACGTCGACACAAAACGACTCTTTAAGTTTGCAAAACGAGGCTGAACTGAATCAACTTGTTGTGGTGTCTGTTTACGTTCATTGCTTTTCTTTCACATTGACTGAGTGCACTTTGTGATCACGGAGAATGATTGTTTTTAACACTTCTGTTTTCCTAGCCGACCCCACCCCCGAATCTTGTGTAATGAACAAAATTTACTGTTAACATCAAAGCTGTGTATTTTCTGCCATATGTGCCTATTTTGCAGTTCTAACATTATTTAAAGTTCAGTTTTCGTTTTTGTCATCTGTTACATGTTTGTCGTGCGAGGCGTGCAGATTCAGATGCATATTAACATATTCATATCTTTAATACGGTATGAGTTAAAGTTTGAGATTTGAGTTGTCGTGTAAGCATTTATTGTGTAAAATTAAAAACGGAGAACTTGAGCATATGCAAACGAGCTGCACTCCGGTGCTCTGAGCGCAGCGTCCGACTCAGATGTGTTCAGCTCGTTTCTACAATCTGCGATGCATGACAGCCATGCTGAACACTTCCTCCCACACAGGATCCTGATCACATTCCACTGCACTAATTTCCAGTACGACTGCTTCGTTAAATGCCAGTGACGGCAGTTCTGTTATGTACATTTGACTTGTGCAAGAGCAAAACACTGGTAAAATATTCAAAATGGGGAAATAAAGTTTATTCTTGGTGATCCAAAGAAGTGTTCAAGTGTTTACAGAAGACACACACACAGAGACGTGCTGTACACTAAAGAACTTTATTAAACATGAAAAACAAATTTTAAAAAGGGGACTTACTGTTTGCTAGGAAAGAAAAACACTCCCGTTTGGTAAAGGTTTTCAACCCTTTAAAAAAAACAAAAACATCAGGATCTGTTTTTAATATTTCAGAAGGATTTTCTGGCTTCCAACAAGGATCTGAAACAGAAACAACAATTAACTTCAGCACCTACCTTTGCCATACCTAAATAGAAAACAACACTATCAACCTGTTGTAAGTAGTTCACAAAGAGATTCACAATACAAAAACATCAGCTTTGCTTTTTTTTCCCCCATCAAAGACAGCTGCGACAAACTAAGCTAAATGACACAGATGTGCTTTAAATCAACTTTAACCTGAAAGGAAAAAAAAAAGTTTTCCATGCAAACCTGAAGCCAGTCAAAACCTAATGTTGAAGAAATGAAGATCTTTCAGTCAATTAAAACAAGCTTTCATTTGGAAAGGTGGAAGAGCGATAAAATGAAAAATTGAACACAAATCTAAGCGAGTGTAGTTTGTGCTGTGTCACACTGATGCACATACGACATCATTTTCTCCCAGACAGAGAAGCCGGAGGAGGCGCAAACTGGAATGGTGAGTGCCCCATCAAGCCCATCATGGGCTGCGGAGGGGTGAACTGCTGGGCCATTAGAGGCTGAGGGCCTGATGAAGGAGGTGGGGCCTGCCCCACAGTGCTGCCTGCTGAGCCAGATCCACCCCTGGAGCTGCTGTTATTCTGGTACTGGTCGTAGGAGCTGGAGCTGCGTCCTCCATCCCTGCTGCTGCGATCTCTGTAAGAGGAGGACTGATCCCCATCCCTGTTGTTTCCGCCACGGCTGTAGCTGCTGCCACGGCCATCCTTGGAGCTGCCGCCCCCACCAGCAGAACGCATCCGGCGATCACACTCATCCTGGTACATCATGTTGGGATTGTTTGAATTGGAGTTGCGGAAACGGGAACGGCCACCTGGGAATGAAAAGTTGCCATGAAACTGCTAGCATTCAGACAAGCATTTGTTTACGGGATCAATCACTTCCTCCCCTTAAATACAGTCAAAGTATACCAAAGCTCATCCCCATTTAGGTAAATCAATGCCGACTCTTCTTTGGTGCAGAAAGCTCAGCATTTAAACAGTTTAAGCAACACATGATGTCTAATCCAACAAGAGGCATTCCTCACCTCCTCCGCCGCGTCCACTGTCAACCAGCTGCAGCAGTTTGGGATTGATTGCCTGCCGGGCTTCCTCCAGCACCCGGATCAGCTCTCGGACCTGCCGGAGGTTCCCCGGTGTGAAAAAGGTGTAAGCGGTGCCTTTGTTAGTGCTGCGAGCTGTACGGCCGATGCGGTGGATATAATCCTCGGATGAGTTAGGGTAGTCATAGTTGATGACAAACTTGACATCCTCCACATCTTTGGCAGCGAGAGAAGAGGTCAGTTACAGGGAGAGAAAAGATGCAAACAGAAGTCAGAACAAAACAAATGCTAATTGACTTTTACATTAATATAGAGTGTTCATTAATTTTGCCTTTTAAAATGGAAACAGTCACACAGACAATAACCGCAAGACACCCATCATCCTCTGAAAGCATCACTTACCAGTTAAATATCAGCTATTTGTACTCTGCGCACACTTAGAAAATGACCTAACGTGCCAATTAGAACAACCAATAGAGAACGTAGCAGAGAAATAAAGTATGTGCACACAAGAAAACTGGTTACATGCAGTCAAATATACGCTGCAAAAATAAGGAAAAGGTTACTGCAAGAGAATTTGGATAAAACGTTTTAAAAAGAAATACATTTTCAAAGACAGTGACCCTAAAACTAAAAATATCATGTACAGAAATTTCTGATAGAAAAGTTAGAGGTCTGTTTCTCATTAGAGTTGATGAAGGGCTCAGAAAACACTGCTGATTAGAGGAAATGGAAGTCTTGTTTTGGAAGCATAATGACAAAGACTGGCGCAGGAGGAAAAATAGGGAAGGGGGAAGGGTTAGGTACGGTACTTACCCTGTAATCAGAGATTTAGGGATTTCCCTCTCTGTCCCCCCACCCATCACCAGTCCTGGGAGGTCTGCAGGGGTAGGAGGAGAGCACACCGGACAAATGCAGTCCCTTCTCCAACCTCTACTCCTCCACAACCCTCCCAAAGCTGGAAGCTGTCTGGGCCAGAGCTCCACCTGGACTGTGCTGGGTTGCGATCCTACCCTACTCCTAACTGTACTTCTTCGTGTGCCCAGCCGTGATAGACCTGGAGACATTACTGCTGGGCTCATGCTGTTTCTAGAAGAAGCGGGTCAGAAGTAGATTTTTTTTCTAATTGACTTTGACCAGTGCTGCTTGCTCCAAATGCCTCCTAGGTCATGTCGAAGGGCAGTAATATTACAGAGCCCAGCTTTTGAATGTTTTTTTTTTTTTTTTTTAACAAGAAATAGACACTAAAGGAGGGAAGACGTTCTCTTTA
>VURO01002117.1:18566-44349 GCA_015108175.1 Pelvicachromis taeniatus
ACAAAAAAAAAAAAAAACAACACAAAAAAAACACAAAAAAAAAAACACAAAAAAATAAACAAAAAAAAAAAAAAACAAAAAAAACAAATAAACCAAAAAAAAAAAAAAAAAAAAAAACAAAAAAAAAAAAGAAAAAAAATACCAAAAATAAAAAAAAAAAAAAAAAAAAAAAAATCATACAACAAAATATTAAAACTAAAACAGGAGTATATATGAAATTAAACTATCAAAACACAAATATATTCAAACAGAGCACTATACCAAGCAATGGCGTCCCAGTCGTCGTCATAAAGGTTTTGCAGCATTAAGTTTGACTTTATTTACAGCCTTCCTTCCATTTGGGTATAGTATTTTCTGGATTAAAATACAATCAACTTTGCAAAACTATGATCTGATAGTGTTTTGAATAAAATGCCCAAGTATGAACCGCTCAGAACAAACACGCTCGACCGTGATTTTAACTGAAGCAATGCAGGTTTAGTAGAAAGATACACAAGTGATGCAGCCACTGAGGCAGGAGGCGGCTGGAAGGGATGTAGGTCAGAGATGGAATCCAAACACTTTCACCCCCCCCCTTCTCTTTACCGATTATGATTTTATCATTAGGATGTAAACTGAAAACGCACACATCACTTTGGCTGGCTTGACTCCTTTTCTCACAAAGGGCTGGGTTGTGATGTGTCGACCCGCACTAACTCGAGTCTGTTAAATCGATATACACTCAACATAAGCAGAAGGAGCACCTCAGCTTTTATACAGCTGTGCTCTGCCATTAAAACATTTAGAACCACAAACCACAAGTTATATACCAGCCACTGTGTAAACGCATATTAAACATAACTGGATAAAATATGAATGCATAACTCCAACAGTTCCAGCCACCTTTTGGAAAAAGACAACATAATGCCAACCAGAGGATTTCTGGTCAGCCTGAAGGTGTTTAGTCACTTTTTGCGTCCCTGTATATGTACTGACCACCAATTTTAAAATAGTCAATATATTCAAGTACAAATAAAGCCTTGTTTTCACCAACATATCTTCGCATTTTCTATCTGTAGGAGCTAACAGCGTGACTTATTTGCTGCTGCTGCTGTTGTAATGATGCCATTACAAATGACGCCAGCAGAGGCAGGGCTGATCTGTGCAGCACGTAATGCCATTAATTATGAGATTACAATCCAGGGCGCATCACAGCTGGCCCGACTGTGCAGGGAAATGTTGCTCCTTGAGTAATCTGTAATCTGTGTGGGCGCTGTCCTTCCGTCAGTCCCCCAGCCCACGCTAAAAATCTCTTCTACAGCTGTTACCGTGCTTCTCCGCAAACAATGTCGAGTCTGGCCAACAGCTGGAATTACATAATGATGACATCCACAGTAAATTAATAATATTTCTAGGATAACAAGGAGTTACACCTCCAAGCTCAAACAACATTTAGATAAAATATTGACTTGTCTTTGAAATCATATATTAAAACGAACCCCTGCAATTCACAGGCTCCTTGAAAAAACAAAAAAAAAACAAAAAAACAATCCTAAACTTTAAGACAGTGTCTTGTTATTTGGAGCACAGGGTTGTATTTGGCAATATTTAAGTTACAAAGAGCGAGAGCGCTAGCAGAGAGGTGAGGAGGAATATGGATTGTGAATCAGTGTAAATAGTAAAGAATAAGGAGGCCATGTGTCTCAGAAGAAGATGGCACTTATTTTCTCCAGCTCATATCTAACATTTTTAATGCCATAGTGTCATTAGTGCAGGACTAACATGGTACGATACAGGCACGGCTATCTGTACGAATCCATTTTCCACAGGTGAACAAACAAAAAAAGCTTTCAGTGATGGCCTAAAATCACAACTCAACACAAATAACAGCTTGGCCAGTTAAAGAATCAACCTCACTCCTTCCTCACTTTATTTGTAACATCTACATTCTTTCACGCTCCTCATTTCCATGCTGTTGCAATAATTTCCTTTTTCCTTAGAAAGGACTCTGCCCTGCCCCGGTTTCAGCAATCTGACAACCATGACATGAATCTGATCTTTCACTGTTATCTAAATGTGAAATAACCAGAACCAGAGCCTGAACTTCCACGCTGAGGTCGGAACAAAAGATCGGATTCGTCTTCCGTGGCTGCTAAAAACTTGAGAAGGGCTACAGGAGTAAGGGTTAGCCTCTGAGTGCGAGTTGGAGTCTCAGAACTCATCATCAGAGCTGAGTAGAAGGGTCTTTTCATTGTCCCCGCGGGTGCTGACGTTACTGTGGCTGCGGGAGAGCGGTGGCCCCCCACTTCGCTCTAACGTGGACTGCTGGGTGTACTGCTGATAAGCTGGGGAGAAGTTATGAATGGCGTCCTGGACCATGTCTCCTGGATTCATTGTCTCCTTCAGGCTGCTGGAAATGCTCTTCATTGGGGCACAGCGACCTGCAGGTGGGATGGGAAGGTTGTAAATATTAAGAAGGAGACACTGAATGGAAGCGAAACATGAGCGAAAAAAGACCAACTGCACGCTGGATTGTCCAAATAAACCTATTCTTTGCAACATTGCGTTGCAAAGAATATAAAATATATTAAGACAAATATTATCACATGTTTAATATGAAGGCAAATGATCACGACAAGGGTAGGACCACAGACTGAACAAAGTGGGAAGGCAAAATGAGGAAGGGCGGCATTAACTGACTGCAAAAAAATAAATGAAAGAACAAAACAAAATATCCATTATTTCAAAATCTAAATGGAAACATAAATATCTTTATTCTCCATACAATGCTGCAAATGAAACACTAAACTAAAACATATAAACACAAGCGATGGAAACATAATATTTTTTTTAAACCACAATCAAAGAGAAAAAAAAAAGACATTAAATCGCATTTTAACATAAACAACTGAGTCACATACAGACAAAACATAGCTAACATCAGACGTACCGTACTGTCCATAGATAGGAAATGAGCCTTGAGTGCCGCAGAGTGAAGGAAGAGGAAAAAGGAGAGAAAGAGATAAGAAACACAAGAAGGTCAAGATGAAAATAAAAGAATTGAAAAGAGGGCAGAAGAAAAGAGAACAGCTCAAAAATAAATATAATTTGTTAAAAATAGGAAGCAAAGTAAAGAGGGAGGGGCACAAAGAGTGAGGTCAGATTAGCTCTGAAAGACTTAATCAAGAACCCTCTGTTAATCACATAATTACAATTATTATAATACTCACACACATAAAAACATCGCTTACCATATGAGTCCAGCCTTTTGTCCATGTAGACCTTGTAAGTAAAAGCATGACGCAAAGCAATAGCAGCAAAGAACATCTCAATGCAGATGATAAAGTTTTGGTAGCCTGCAGCAACTGTTCCTTCCCCCACAGAGAAATCAACAGAGTTGATCTGGGGGATAGCGCCACACTTCTCCAGGATGGCCAGCAACATCCCTGAAATATACAAAGATATGAAAACATAAATCAAAACAGTGATGCGTTACTCCATGAGAGTTCAGCCACATTTGAATCTGTGCAAGGACAAGAGACTAAGCAGCAACCTCCAGTGTTGGAAACATAAGCGCAAGGCAAAAAAATGTACATTTTTGTCCGTTTTGATATTTTAATGTGAAAATATTGATTCTAAGACTATTTGAGCCACATTACTGGGAACAACATCAACGGCCCAACTGGGCCAGTGGCTAGCAAGCTGCAGTTCCCTTGATGGCCACTTGAGGCCAGCACCAAAGGTGAGTCTAATCTTATGAACTCTTATGGTAAAATGCCAACATTGGCAAAAAACAATCATATTTCCAACCTGGCACAAAAACCCTTTTTGGTCTGTAAAGCTAAAAGACAGGTTGCTTTAAACTGTAAAAAGTCTTTCAGTGTTAGGGCCAGAGCCAATTGATTGATTGATTGAATACTAAGAAACATAATGACCAGCTGTCTACTAGAATTCTCTTCCACTAATTAAAGTCACTGAACTGGACGTTCTGACTATGTTTGATGTTCTGGTTCCTTATGCGATTGATTCTGCGATTAATTCTTCAAACAACACATCAAAGAAATCTGTGCTCCAGGTTTGGTGGGCTGTTTTTATTAGCACAAAATAGCAGGTATCTGTGTTGATATGACCCCTTCACAGAGTCTAACCAAGGGTTAGATGAAAAATTTACACTCCATTATATCGTCCAAAATTATCCCTACTGGCTTTGCAAAAGCACAGCAGCAACAGCCATAATTCTAGAAACAAGGCTTCAAAATGTAAGAGAACCAGGGGCTATATAGCCACCTGTTACCTACAGCCTAGGCTAGGGAGCCAGGAACTGAAGAGACCACCTCACTGGGACGGTTTCTACAGTAGCTACACTATAATGACTAGAATGAGTAGCCTTCCTTGTTCCAACATGCAACTCTTCAACTCTGAGTTTGCATTGCTTGCCTTTGCTAGTTTTCCAGTTGTGTATAATGAACCAGTTCCAAGGTGACTTAAGAGAGAATGCATATAGTTAATACACACATGCTTACCCTGCCAGAAGGAGAGGAAGATGACTGACTTCACCATGACAAACTTGAGCATGGGGTTATACGGGACGAGCAGTTCACGTGTGGCAAAGTAGAAGAGGAAGAGAGCGTAGAGCGACAGACTCACAGAGATGTTGTAGATAATTGTGATATATAAGTAGCCACTAGCCACACTGAAAAAAAAAGATCATATAAATGCAAAATCAAACACATAACGGTCATTTCAACTAAAGCTAAACACCAAGATGCTGATGCTATGATTGACAGTGCTGTGGAAACATACTTGAAGTCTCCATCTCTGTATTTCCCAAAGGCCTGAAGGATGACAGTGATCACTGCCATCAGTGGTTTTACCACGCAGAACTGGAGAGTTGCCTGCACAGAAGTGAAAGTTGACAGTGACAGTTGGTGATGTGTGATACCTGCAATCATTCAAGCTTAAAATCTTTGCAAGTAGATATTTTGGGGATGGGGATGAAAATGAAACGTTAAGTTTTTAGTAAATGCAGAAAACATGTATTAATACTTGTCTGTTACAGTAGACAGCACAACACTCAAGCAGAGTCAGTATAACCTAAAAAAAACCCCTAAAAAACTCAAAGCACTCATACCTGTTTGCAAAACCTGAGGAAACCAATGGAGTAGGTCCTGCCCCACAGACAGCATGTCCCATACATACAGCTTGACCTACAGTGATGTAGTTTAAAAGATACACACACACGCACACAATCCATCTTAACATGAAGCAACTGAAGTAATTATACGAGGAATTATACAATGAAAGGGAATCAGACTTACTCGATGGGTTTCCCTCTGATTTCAGCCATTATGGCGCTCTCTCCTCCCAGATATTCATAACACAAACTCAGGAAGTTGTAGATGACAAAGGCTGGAGAGGGTGACACAGAGAAAAGGTTACAGTTTTTCAGAGTGACTGTCTGTATCTGGAAAACAATGCCTAAATTTTAAAAAAGATTTTATTTTGTAACTGGAGTTAAGCTGGATCAGAAAGCGTAAATGAGAAACTGCATCATCCAACTAAGGAACTGCATATCAGTGATATGGCAGGAAGAAAACCCCCAACATGTTATATACAAAGCACTTACATAGGAAAGGCATAGAAAAAAGTGCTTGTGTGAATGGGTGAACGACTCAAGTTATAAAGTACTCCCGAGTGCTCAGTTAGCACTATATAAGAACCAGTTCATCTATCACATCAGTCAAGGAATTACTACGCTTTAATAACTTGGTGTAACTCTAATAGTGCTGCTGAGGCAGAACGAGCCTTTGACTGTGCATCCAGGCATAATGATTCCTCTATGCAGCAAAAAACATGAAAGAGTTGTGAGAGTAAAACCTTACTGAGTGAAAAAACTTACTGAGTTTATTTCCCCAGAAATTAAAAAACAAACAAACAAACAAAACATAAAACAATTTACAGTCATATCTGTAGACCAATGTATAATTCATCTTTATCTGATATCGAAAAAAGAAGAAAAAAAAAAGCCAACTGTTCTTATAATCAAATCAAAGCTCTTGGCTTTAATATTCATTATTCTTTAAATAATCCAAATATTTTTAGACAATCTCAACAAAGCATATAGGACAGTTGGATCATATTCTGTGCATGGGTCAATGGTTTACTTTCTATTTTGCTGCCAAGTAACATGAAATTAAAAAAAGAAATGTAAAAACCGCACACTGATCACAGGATTTGCTGTCCCTGAGTTTTCCTGCTGTCCCAGGTGTTCGCCGGCTAATTGAAGGTTAACCCGCAGACCCAGGCTCCCTGCTGCCTCAGCTTTCTTTACAGTTGAAAGCTGCTAAGCTTAAATGTAAGCCTGTGATTTCAGCACACAGATGACAATTGGGTCCTGGGTTCCTTAGTGTCATACGGTATCTGCATACTTACAGATACCGTATGTTTTAACTCTGAAACATGCACACATGCTTTTAGCATTAAAAGAAAAGGCTGTATTGAAAATAAAAATGATAACTTATATTTTGAGAGCAAAATATTAATAATAAAAACAACAGTGCATAAATATTTAAGTTATTAATCATGATCCCTTACTGTGGAGACAAATCCCTCCATATCAGTGCTGTCCCTCACTGAAGCCAACTGTCTATCACGTCCATCTTAACTAATACTATAGCCTTTAGCTTAGTATGCTACTCTGCTCTTTGGTCCTTATGTACTTTTTTTGTTTGGTTTTTTTAAACAGAGCCAAGGGTAGAAAAAACTGACGCGGAGTCCTTAGAGCAGTTTGAAATCTGAGCTTCTGTCTCACTGGGTTTACGTCTACATATACCAACATACTAACCTAAAACATCTTGTTTCATGTTTAATATGAGTATCCACTACTAGTTACAAACAATATATTATAAATGACAGAAAATACCAAAATGCACCGCAGGCCCACTTTGAATAATGGTTGGATACATCATGATTTATCTGCTCAGAAGTGAGATGCCTTCTCAAGCATTTGCTCTGTTTCTACTCAGTTGCTAGGATACCTGTCCCTCCTCCCTGCAATCCCAACAGGCCATGGAGACATGAGAACAAAGATGGCAACCTTTCTAAATGAATACACAGTAAAGGCCCTCTGCTAGTGGGCACAGCACATAAATTCTTACATCTTTATTTCTACTGAGAATCAAAACACATAAAACACCCACTCTCATCATTGTGTTGAATGGTGACCACACTGTGATGGTACATGTGGCAGTCTATATTCCTGCCTGCAACATAATAGGCCAGTGTAACTTTTTATTTGACTCTGTTCCTTTGTCCACTCACCTTCATAGCAGTCTCGGACCGTGTCAAAGTACACGTAATATTCCTCGTTGGTGAAGAAAAGCAGGCTGAGCCAGGAGTCAAAGGCATAGATGGGAACTATGAAGAGGATCCTAACTATGTGCCGCTGCTCGTTTGGAGAGCTGTAGTAACGTAGGTGCATGTAGATCTGAAAAAGAAAAAGAGGGTAGAGAAACATGAGTTCATCTAAACACAAAGTCATTTCTTTAGAAATCTAAGATCACACTTTGGAAAATGCTCCGATAGAAGACAACATCATCTAACAAGGAGCTCCTTATGCTGGAAAAATCCTCCATAACCTAAAGACAAAATGAAATGAGCAAGTAAATACTGTGCAGTACTGGTGAAGGTGCATCTACACTCACTACCCACTTCATTAGTTACCAGTGACCTACTGAAGTTCAAACTGAGCATGAGAACAGAGAAGAAATGTGATTTAAGTGACTTTAAATGTTTAAAAGGCCAGATGGGTATTTCAGAAACTGCTGATCTACTGGGATGGTCTGAAAAAGAGAAAACATCCCATGAAAATGCCCTGTTGATGTCAGAGGACAGAGAAGAATGATCAGATTACTTTGAGTTGACTAGAAGACAAGAGTAACTCAAATAATTACTCATTACAGCCAAGGTATGCAGAAGATCATCTCTGAACGCACAATAAATTCAACCTTTAAACAGGTGATCTAGATCAGCAGAAGACCACACCAGGTATCATCCCTGTCAGGTAAGAACAGGAAACAGAATAATTTACACGGGCTCACCAAAATTGGACAATAGAGGATTGGAAAAAGGATGCCTGATCTGTTGACTTTGATGCAACATTCAGATGGTAGGGTCAAAATTTGGTGCACTGTACTCAAACAGTCTCCACAGTCACCACAATTCAATCTAATAGAGCTCTTTTGGGATGTGGTGGGATGGGAAATTCACATCATGGATGTGCAGCCGACAAATCTGCAGCAACTGTGTGATGTCATGTCAATATCGACCATATTTGGTTCTTTACCAAAAATCAATGCCATGAAGAATTAAGACAATTCTAAGGGGAAAAGCAGGTCCAACCAGGTATTAGCAAGGTGTACCTAACAAAATGGTCAGTAAGTTTAAACCTGCTCATGAGACCTATAAAACAGATCCTGAAAAACCCTGTTGACCTGCTATGTATGGGTTGCATGAACAAAGAAGGAAAATGGTATCAGGTTTCCACCAACAACCTAATGTACCACCTAATATTTCTAATTTTCAAAATGCAAACATCCTGTATTTAAAACTTGCCTATATAATGATGACATTTCCTAAACGTTAAATACAATTCATTTAAAAACAAATAGGAACTAAACTAAAACAAGGCACAGTGTGGCAGGTAGTGTTTTGGGGGATTGTAGATAGAGTGAGACAAAAGCTATCAGTGTCATGGAAAAGGGCGTGCTGGATCTGACCAAACAAAAGCGTCACTGCAAAATGAAACGTTACCCAATAATTGTTTTATCTCGATCCAGTCTTTTCTTGTTTTGATAATGGTTGAAACCAAAAAATTCAAACTGGAAAAAAAAAAGGGTTAGTAAATGTGACTTAAAACAAAAAACAACTACAAACATAATATGAGCTGAACATGGATCAGTTTCCTCACAGAGAAAACCACAATTCAAAATGTGCTAGGTAATCAGGTTGGCTGAAGGTAATTGCTACCTCATGAAACCTGTATGTGTGCAGTCAGTATACACTTGCCAGAGTCTGATACTGGAATAGAGTGAGTTTGCAGGGTGTATGTTGTGAGTGTGTGCTTGATGTGGGTAACTGATCCTGAGCTGTTATCACTCCTTTTCAGAGAAGCAGACGGCAGGAAGGACAGGGTGGGCTGCTGTCACCAGCACCTCTGTCTGCTCCCTGCCACTCTTTTCCACTTACACAATGTCCACACCTATCACCTTTCCTGGCCTGTAAACAGACACACACCTCTGGTAAAATAACAAACATTGGGGTGGGGGGGGTGACAACACACCAGGCCAGACAGTGCACTCGCAGGCAATCGTTGCTAGGTGACCCTACTTTCAGCACACATCTCCTGCTCCTGTACGGTGTTATACTCAAGCCAGGAGCACCTGTCGCCAGAGCCACAGAAGGCTATTCTTTAACAGAGTGCGTGAACGGCATCGGCAAACAATGGAAGAGAAATCATTCATCTATGCCTCGAGGTACAATAGATCCCCCTTACATTAAAGGGATGTTACCTGAATGCTTCAGTGTAACATGAGGGCTGATAAACAAAGAAACCAGACAAGGTAAACTGCTCTTATTCCATGAATTGCAGTTCTCTGCAGCGCTCGCACACAGCACTCCACAGGCTTTAAGTACTGCTGAGGTCTTGCCATACAGCCATCGTAAATTGTCCCAAACTGGGTTAAATTTAGGGATGAATCAAATTCAGTCAATCAAATTTGGCACAGTGAAAAAGATTTAAATGTGGCTTGGTAACCAAAGACACTAGACTAAGACAAAGCTCAGTGTCAGGAATTTAGGATAACTGTCTCCCAGTACGTCTATGTCCTACTGCTCCCTGCAAGTCAGTGGAATTAAAGCAATAAAGAAGTAAATATATCTGAACTGTGGCAATACGAGCGTCGTTCATATGACGTCTCCTACAGCTAACACAACTGGGCTTGGTAACAAATAGCAGAGTAAGTGTAGCTCTGTCTGTGTCCTGATTCAAATTTGGGTTTTGAGTCACTTACCCAAAACACTGACACTGAGATCAATGTTTTAGGTAAGTGGTATGGGCAAAGACGAGAGAGCAGATGTAACCAATCATTTAAACACTGAATGAAACCACTAACAACGTGTTAGCAAAGAGTGCGTTTGAGTTTTGCCTAGTGACATATTTTGACCATATATGTCACTAGGCATATATTCAGATATATATGCCTATATATATCTGGCATATATATCTGATATATTGATTTGATTGCAATAACCAGCAATAACCTGGTTATTGCTTTCATTCAGTGAAACCACCACATAGCCAACAGGTTCCCATATGATTGTAGAAAGAACTATGCAATTTATTATTAATTAACTTAACCTCTTAGATTACAGGTCTCACGGGTAACTGTTGGTGGAACGTTTCATTAAGACCCGCTGACCATTTAACGACTCTGCTTACCTGGTGGCATGTGATCAGAAGAGCTGTCCAAACAAAAAACCCTGATATAGTTTGGGCAGTGGAGGTCATGAGGAAAATTGGCTCATCTGGTGTTACCACTGGGGTTTCAGACACCAATGATGTGTTGGATCCATTTGGGGCTGTAGTGGCTGGGGACCCCAGGGTGAGGCCGTTAGGAGAGTCATTCTCCAACCTCTCTGACAGCCGCTTGACTCGCCACCAAAGCTGACTCATCTGAATGAAGAAAGGACACTTCGTCAACACAAATAATTTACCTTCAACATTTTTAATAGCATGCATCAATCAACAGAACATCATGTTCCAGTTTGTAAAGCCTGAATAAAACACTCTTAATGTGTAAATGCTTCTCAGCGGGCTTGTGCGGCCTACGACCTAAATCTCAAGCCAATGTCTGCCGAAGCTGGAATGAGAAACAACAAAAGATAACGAGCAGAGTAAAGTAGGACAGTGCACAAAAAAGTGCAAATGAGACTGCGCGGCTGGCAGACAGATGAAGCCAGATCAAACGGAAAGAGTGAAAAGAGGAAGCACAAGGTAGGCGTGTGAGGAGGCACTTATGAAAACAGGCAGAAACCACACACATCAAGACATGGAGGAGAGGGCTGAAAAATCCCTAAATCACACTGTGACAGATCTGTGAGATCTGGTGACCCAGTTTCTCCTCTTCTTGTTCCCTGTGCTCTGCTCTGGGCAGAATAAAGTGGAGTGAAGCTGGAAACGGCACAAACATATCTCATGAGAGTAGTGAAACACCTTTGCACAAATTAGTCAAAAAAAATGCAGAACTAACACAATCATGCCTGTGGCTGCATGTGGTTGGTGAAAGCTGAAAACAGCAGAAATTACAAATACAGCTGCACACAAATGCACATTAGAAAAACAGATAAAGGTGTTCTGAAGTTTCTATTCCACAAGGCTAATGGAACAACCTCAGAAATGTGGGGGCTGGAGGGTATCCAGGATGTGCATCCTGAACAGGTCCAACACAGCCAGACACATCCATGCTCTCATTCACACTTATAACCAATTTAGGCACAGGGGGAGCACACAAACTCCACACAGCTGCCTGACTACACCACTTCTGCAGCTCATAACGACATAATTATGAGCTGCAGAAGTGGCATTCATCTCATAATTACCCAGGACTGTTGAGGACAAGTGAAAACTCGACAGGCGACCGGCCAAACCGGTCACAACATCACACACAACCAGACAGATGCTCTGCTACACTCCACCACCCCGAATCATCAAATTACATCTCCCTGCAACCGTCATCTCTCCACCTACGTCAGTGTCTTGGCACGGATTTCCAGGAAGGCAATAATCTAATAGTATGCAGTGAAAACTAATTTCACAATGACTTTCAAAGCCTCCTGAAACACCAGCTAAATATAGGGTGATGCACAGTGTTGTCATGGATGACTCATGCCACTTTGCCAAAGCCTCAATCAGCTTGTGGCAATGCAGCAACTGGGAATGAGCCAGTGTCCCTCTCTCTCTCTCTCTCTCTCTCTCTCTCACACACACACACTCCATACTACTAGGTGGGAAAAAAAAAGAAATAAATTTAAAACCATACAGACAATTCAATCTGAATGCCTTGTCTGTTTTTAATACCACCACAAAGACACAAGTAGAATATTGTTTATTATTATTATTGATTTTAGTTGTACTAGTATATATTATTATTAAAGTAATTAAAAGAAGCTGACAGGTTCATATTTCAGTGTGATCAGATCACGTTTATTTAATGTCCTAAATGATAATGTTATGTTTAGTTTTGCCATGTTGTCAACTCTGATTAGTCAAGTTAGGAAATGAGTTTATAGTCATTATTGTAAATAAAGGAAAACATGCTATGTTAAAATAAACACATACAAATGATCTGCACATCATCCATAGTAAAGTCTGTGCTCACTGCTGTGCACACGCAACGGAGATGATCAGCAGCTTGCACTTACAATAACAGCTCGCTGGTTCCCAGAGGGCCACAGAAAAGACAGATCATCAGTCCTGCTGACTGCACCCGGGGAAAGATTTCAAAACATGCATTGTACTTCGACCTCAATCGAAGCGGCAGTCTTTGTGACAAGAATTAAGACTTCGGGCCAGGAAAGCTGTCTGAAACATACTGTAACACACCAGGACACCGAGGCTGTGTTTAGTCAGATGAAGTGAACACGACAGGACACTTCAGCAGTGGTTACAAGTCATTTTTACAGCGTTAAGAGCAGATTAAAGAAAACACACAAAGGATGAGAAGTCAGGTTTCCCAGCTTTCAGCCTTCGTATCAGTGCACACAGCCGTGCTATACATGCAATATCAGGCAGGTGAAAAATTCAGCTGGGATAACAGTTAGCACATGGATGCTGATTTATGACAAGGTGTTTGAGCCATTCCGTTAGGAGTGTTAGGAAAGACACAATAAAAGTGAAAAATTACAGCCGCTGATCGGCGCTCCTGACTCCGCGCTGCCGCTTTGCTTACCTCCTCTGCAGTTGTTTGATGTGCGCCGATTAGAATCCAGGCATCAACTTAGCTCATCGTCTCGAATCCAATCTCGAGCGTTTCGGGAGTACAAAATGTTACCGAGCCAAGTAATTATATTCAAACGAAAACAAGCCACGTATGTAATCACTGCATCGTTCTTTCAATCCCGGAAACTCGCTTCTTCTGCTGGAAGAGTCGGCAGATGAGCTTTAACGACGCCGACCGCAGCTGCTAACCAGTGTTAGCAAGTCCCTTTCTAGCCTAACAAACTTAGCAGTTACTTCTCTCAGTAGAGACAAAGCAAACACGTATAACACGGTTTTAGAAAGCTTTACATAAAACACGAAGCTGAGGTGTAACTGAGAAAATAACTGGTATTAGCTTGCCATTTCCAATCCAATGCTAATGGGCTACTAACACCGTTATTTCACCAACATCAGCAGCAGTACGCCGTATCAACAGCAGCGATTCCGCTCAGCGCATGCGCAGTCACGCCTTTGTCGTCCGTTGGCCATTGAACATACTAATACAACTTTATATCCACACCCACCACCGGGCAACAAAATGATGAAAAAAAGTCAGCAGCTGTGAGCAACGTTATTAATTTTTATTACTTCATAAAATATACACAAATACTGTAAATAAAGAGTGTTTAAGAACTGTACAAGATATCAGTACACAATACATAAAGTGAAACCCACCCCCCAAATAGGCTCATCATTCTCCATACCATCCCCAACCCAACAGTTACAATGCCACTGGGTCATGGTGGCCTGTACAAAGGTAATTACACACAGTACACTGCTATTTACAAATCCCTGCAAATTGCATCAGTTACGCTTTCTTCTTAATGACATCGTCAAGGTTTCTGGAGGTTTAAAAAAAAAAATCCAAGAGGTGACATCACACTATTGGTACATTATTTTTGCAGGAATAACAAAAGCCCCACGTATTGAATAATGATGAAGGTGGACAGGCTTTGAACAACTGAGAAACAAAGGCAGGCAAAAAAAACCAAAAAAAAAAAAAACCCCAAAAGGTACATCCAATAAATTACAGGATGATGAGACAGTTTAACATAAATACAGTTATTTGTTTTTAAAACTGCATACAAACTAAGACAAAGTGAATTCATTATTCTTTGCAGGGATTCACTGTATCACGCTTCCTCTCACACATACACAAAATGTTGGATGACCCAGCTGGCACAGCAACAGTAGTCCATCCCGCCATTTAGCATTTTAAAACACCCAGACTCCAAATGCCTATTTCAGTTGTTAGTTTTCATTTTTCTACTTTACACTTTAAAACAAAAATGACCACATTTGGCTTTACATTGAAATAAAAAAAAAATATTTACAGTGGAGTAAACAAACTTGGGTGTGGGAAGGAAAAAAAAGTATATCACTGGATGCCCACACCCCCAGCCCCACCCTGAAATGTGATCGAAATGTTGAAAGAGCCTGCCCAGTCCCCCTTATATTAAAAGAATAAAAAAGGTAATGTTAAGAACTATCGTAAAAATTGCAGCCACTTTTTGTTAGCCAAAGTGGGCAGCTGTGGTCTCTGGTCGAATATAACCGGTTTGCTGAAAATTTCCTGAGGAGCTTCCCTCAAGGCTTCAGACTGCCGTCTCTGCATCATCTACTGTCATGCTTTACCATTTCCACTAACATTAAAAAAAAAAAAAAAAAAATCAAAACAGGCAAGTAAGGGTAGGTGAAGACCTCCATGGCTACGTTTTGAGGGACAGCAAATAATCACAAAAGGGATGAAGGACAAGCAATCACCAAATGCTACTTCACCAGAAACATTACAGCAGCTAAAAACATCACTTACTATTCCTTTTTCAAAGTTACTCCTCATTTTGCCTTCTATCGTCTGACCTACATGTCTCCATTTATTCATATTTAAGAGATTATTAAAAACAAACACTAAAGGGGACCTATTACACGTTTTCTCATTTTCTGTCATAGTCTGTATAAGTGATCAATATGAGCCAAATGCTCAGTTTCAGACAGTTTCTCTCTAGTCTTGACTCTGTGTGATGTCATAGAGAGGGGATATCCTAATACAGTCGTTCCATACGACCTCCTGTCTGGGAGAAACTGAAAAGTTGACTTTCAGGAAGGATTAACAAAGAAGCTGCAAGGCCCAGTGTAAGACAAACATGGATTATTCTGAACTGTGAATCATGCAAAGCTACCTCTATTAGTAGACTCCAAGAATTCAAATATGGAGCAGGAAACGAGCATAAGAGGCCCCTTTAAGAACAGGAAAGTACTCCAATGTCGTTATGAAAATCAAAAAGATGTTTTTGCTGTGTTTAAATTGAAAAATACATTTTGTTTTGAAAAACGTAAGCTCATGATCGACCTTTGATTAAACACATGCATGTCCCGGATACCTTTTTGCTCCTTTGATGCCGACAGTTCTTCACATTTTTCAGAATGCTGAGGGAATGTTTTGAGGAAGAGGAGGGCATGTATGAGCAACTGTCAAGGTGCAGCTTTGTCATTTGTATTGTGGTAGTGATGATCCAGGGTTCAGTAAAGAGGGTTCATGGGGAAGGAAGGAAAATCTGAAGAAAATAAAAATTGCTGGATACCTTCCTGTATTTTCCTGGATCCTGAAAGAGTTAGTGTCCTTTTCCAAAGACCCATGTGTCCATTAGTCGTCATCTTTTCTTAGAAGAAGGTAAGAATGAAGGAAAATAAACTGTAGCAACAAATATACCTTGAAGCCCTGAAACAAGAGATGGACTGTCATTAGAAAAGACATATATATAAGAAACAGAAAATATTGAAGTTAAACAAGCGATTTAAAAAATAAATACAAATGAAATAAAGGTGAAAAAAATGCTAGATCTCACCTGTCAGTTTTATTTGCATGCAGAGCTGGAAAATTCTATTTTCCCATGTGCTCAAATGGCACGCTGACCTGCAGAGGACACAGTATAGATTCAAGATAAAGAGTCAGCAATTCTCTCTCTCTCTCGTCAAAATACAACACTGTGATAACTTTGCAAGCTTACACCAGATAATACTGAGATATTTGTTGTATTGCTTAGATACAAGCCATGGTTTCAGAGGTGCACAGTATGTTTTTCATAACTTCATAAAGTTATATAGTTTATTTTATCTTTGAAGAACAAACAGAGGTTCATGTGCTCCTGGAGCACATGAACCTCTTTTCAGGACCAACTCAGTCTGCATTTTACTTTGTTTTCTGTGAAACACTTTCACTTTAATAAAAAAGTGCCCTTGCTGTTCTTCTTTGTTAGTATTGAGCGCAGTCTTGGCTGATAATATAGGTGATACTACCCCATAGCGTCCTGTGGTGTATTGCAGTTACAAAAACATATGCTGACGAATCGTTGCGTCAGTCATCTGCCTGTCCTATCTCCCCAGTCTAACCTCCTGTCACCTGCATTTTTTTTTTCTGTTGTTAAATAGGAGAGGCTTTCTCGTTGTCAAAGTTTGGCAAACCCTAGTTTAGATGAATAAATGCTGTACAAAGTGGCATTATCATGCTTTTTCTTAATTTCATATGGATATATTTATATAAAATTCAGATGCTTATGTTAAATATGGCAAAAATTTTAAAGAATGAGGCCAAGGTCAAAAGCTCAGGCTTCAGACTGCTCTAAACACTGGGTTATCTGCTCTTAGAGGTTTATGATGATAGAGCTAAGGCAAGCCTAAAAGAAGAAATGTTTAAGGGAGCGGAACTAAAATGGCTAATTACAGACTGTGGATGAACACAGATGTTGCAAAAAGTCACAGTATAAGGAATCATCAAAGCTGCTTTAGCAGAACCCAAGAATACAAATGTAGAGGTAGAAACGAGCATAACAAATGATGATCATTACCAGCCTTGTAGGTTATCTGATCAACCCCGGGGCCTTTTCTCACCTGTGACGTAGAAATTCTCGACTGGTCGTGGCGGGCTGTGAGGTCAGAGGATGATACGTTGGCAGGAGCCCCGCGGTGGAGCCGCATGCTCACCTTCCTCTCTCGCTCGGCACGAGAAATTGCACGTGGTGACGTGTTACCTAAAACATGATTAAATGTCCACATTAGATACAAATATTTAAGAAAAACACTCTGTTGTCTGTCTTATTCCGTTTCTTTTTTTTGTAATACAGCGATTAGCTGAAAACTCACCAGACTGCTGGACCCGAGAGGCAGGGTTAGAAATGGCTTGCTCTGGGCCGTTCCTGACTCTGTTGGGAGCTCCAGGATTGGGTCCTGGAGGGAGGCCTCGCGATGCAGACCCCCTGGGGACTCCTCCGATCCGTTCATCCCGCTCATCTGCCGTCCTCCTCTCCCGATCCCCATCCTCGGCCGTCCGACTGGCACCCTTTAATAAGAGATGCGCCACATTCAAGCTTCACTACTGACAGGTAGCCGTATTATAATGTGGTGAAAATACAAATCAAAGCTCAAGTTAGAAACGGCAGATATAAACGTACAAATTTGAGCATGTTCCAGTCAAAGACGTAATCGTATGAGAAGCCCTGTCGGTGGAACAGATTCCTGAAGAGCTGTCGAAGGTAGGAGTAGTCTGGTTTGTCATCAAAACGGAGCGAGCGACAAAAGTTCAGGTACGTGGAGAACTCGGCTGTGAGAGGGTAAATAACAATAATGAGTGAGCAGAACTGAAAAATCAAACTTCGTGTGATTAGATCATTGCTAGCATTCAATTTCATACTGAGAAAATACAATACAACGTCTGAAAATTATTTTAGAGGCCTGGGGCTGCCCTAATACACAGAGGCGCCCTGTGAGCATCACTTACATGGGTATCCTTTGCAAAGAACTTCAATGGGTGTGGACATTTTCTTCTCGCTGATTCGTTCATATTTTTGTCTCTTTGTGGCAGCCTTGAGGCCCTGCCATGGGAGCGACCCCAGGTTGAAGTACATGAGAACGTAGCCAAGAGACTCCAGGTCATCACGTCTGGACTGCTCTGTAGACAGAAAGCATGAGAGAGGGAGAAAGACCATTAAAAACAATAATAATTATAATAGTAAAAAAGCCCTGTAACATTTTTTTAAAGAGCACCAGAATTAAATTACAAAGCGACGTGAACCTCCCCCTTAGGGGGTAGCTCTAAAGAATCACATTTAAAGTAATGTTTAGCTGAAATCTCTACATCTGCTGTGATTTCACTGAGTCACACCTCTAAGGCTGCTGAGACCACAGATTCATTAACACAGTCACATCAGCTCAATGAAATAGAAACCTTACGGCAGCCTTAAAGCTGGTTTAAGGCTGAGCAGAGAGTGTGCAGTCCACTGTGGGGCCTGCCCGCCTGCTTGCTGTGAGCTCCGTGGTCAGACGGAGGCAGTGTAAAAAGAAAAACCGGTGTGTGGGCCACTCTTGCTCACGTTATTGTTGATCTGTTAGCCAGTCACGGAGAAGACCGAGTTCTAACATACAAAGAGCTGAAGTGAAACTGATGGGGAAAAAAAAAAAAAAAACCCCTCCTGAAGTGTGGACAGAAGTCACTTTCTGTGCTGTTCATGCTTTATTTTATGATCTTTTACATTTTTAAGTGTTTTCTGATCAACTACACTGTCACACGCCACTATATTCCTGCCCACTTGTCAACCAATCAACACTCCGTAGTCGCATACATCATCCGCTTTCACCGGCACGCAGTTAGGATCTTGGAGTAGTGCACGTCTCTCGCGTAGGCGAGAACCTCTCTCCCCTCTGTCCGACCAAAAAGTGTACGCAGATGAATATATTTACATGGATAAATCCCGTTTTAAGGAGCCAGTATATTGTCCGCATTGGTCATGATCACAGTTATTTCCAGCCATTAAGGCACAGGAAGCTGCTGCAGTACTCTCCTGAACAATAGATGTCACCACTCACGACGATACTGCCACATGGCTGGCTAGCATAGGAAGAGAAGAAGCCAAACTGAAAAACTTTGCAAAGAAAACACTCTCCAGTCTCAAATTTGGAGACAAAACTGTTGCACAGCTCCTCCTGTGTATCTGTATTTCTCTGGGCTTCTGTACTTGAGTATCATTAAAATAGCAGTAAAAATCAACTACAGGTGCAACGTGCCAGGTTACAAAACTCAACAAGTGCACGACCAGCAGAAGAGCCACAAACATTGTGGGGTCCGCAGCGAGCATAAAAACACCATTAGAGCGACTATATAGCGATGATTTATCGTTTAAATCATCTGACTGATTGTTTTACAAGGAAAGATGCGCTGCGGTGCATCAGAAAAGCCCTGAACTTGAACTAACATATGGCACCTAGCTGCAGTTCTCTCCGCTTAAGGGAAGCCCTCTCTAATATATCAGTAAGAAACATCAATCACAATACAGAGCTGTACGATAAATGCCTCGGATTATGTCTAAACGACTCAAAAACAGCAGTACTCTGCAAAACTTAACACCACTGTTTAATATCCAACACACCAAAGCCTTCATTAAAATGCAGGCAAATTAGGCTCATGCGTCTCCTCCACGTCTGTCTTACCGATTCCAAGATGTGTGTTGATGGAGGCGTAGCGCGCTGTGCCCGTCAGGTTCTTGTTCTCCCGGTAAGGAATGTGCTGGTGTGTGCGGGCATCACGGTACTTCTTGGCCAGGCCAAAGTCAATGATGTACACCAAGTTGCCTTTCTTGCCAAGTCCCATCAGGAAGTTGTCAGGCTTTACATCTCGATGGATGAAGTTCTTGGAATGGATGTACTCAATGCGACTTATCTGGAGAGGAAAGGTGGGAGAGCGGTGAAACAACATTAGCAGAACAAAAAGCCTCTAGGTAAAAACAAAGACTACAATGGGACATGACAGTCATCTTATATTTTACATCCCATGAGTTCAGCACTACCCCTGTGGAGTTTCCCCCAACTCAGACAAGCAGTTATTGTCACATGACCATTTCTTTTCTGAGCATATACTATCAAAACATTATCAAAGTGTGGGCGGTGTAAAAGCAGTGGGCAGCCACCAATCTAGCGCCCAGGGTGCAGTGTGTGTAGAGACGGTACCTTGCTCAGGGGTACCTCAGGGTAGCCGGTTTGTGGATTTGAACCGCCAACCTTCCGATTATGGGGTCAACACTACCTACTGAGCCATCTCTGCCCCCTCCTTTATGTATCACAGTTATTGAATGTGTCATAACAACCAGCATTAGACTGGTTGTCACCTTCTTCCAGCTGTCCATTACACGTTTTGATGTCCTGCTCAGCATATGTAATTACTATCCATTAACTGAAGCTAATGGTGTAAATGATCCCCACAACAGAAGTGTCTCCACTTCCTGTGGAGTTTGGGTTTTTTTGTTTTGTTTTTTTTTTTTTAAATACACTGCAACCACCAATGAAAGCTATGTAGACTAAATGTGTTCTCATCCCATCTAAAGCAACCCTACCGTAGCGCCCTCAATGCATCTTGGCTTTCTCAACAAAAAGGTGAGACGAGTTGTGCTTGAGAAAGAACCACCAATGAAATCAAACATCTAGGCCAGCACAGTCTACAGAAAGGCCAATATTACAAAACAACAAATCACAAAATGATCCGCGACTTGAACTGCAAGGTTTGTAGCATACCATCTGGTCAGCCAAAAGCAGGACAGTCTTTAGGCTGAATTTGCGGGAGCAAAAGTTGAAGAGGTCCTCCAGACTAGGGCCGAGCAGCTCCATCACCATCACGTTGTAGTCTCCCTCTGCGCCACACCACTTTATAGATGGAATGCCCACTAGTGAAGACACACACCAAATCAGAACAAAGCCCCCTACCCTGGCACACACACACACACTGCTTGTTGGACATTTGTCGTCATCTTCACTTTACACATTGAGCAGATTTCATAGGATTTGCATCTCCTATGCCCTCCTGGCCAATAAATTAAAGAAGGAATGTGTTGAAAAATGTTGACAAGCACGTCCAAGCTGTAATTTCTTACCTCCTCCTTGCATCATCTTGTAGAACTTGCTTTCAATGTGCAGCTGTGGGTGTTTGGTCTTCACACATTCCAGCTTGATGGCTACCTCCTCACCAGTGGCGATGTTGGCGCCTGAAGAGACACGTGCAGAAATACCCACAGCTGTAAGGACAATTGCACCTTTGCATGTACCAGGAGCAAAGACGAATGAGCATGAAGGAAAATCTGAGTTAACTGCCCGGATTGGGGGGGGGGCACGGGGACGACAGTACAGTTTGAAAAGAGAGGCTCTCCACACACTAATGTGGAAAGAAGCTCGATGGGCAGAAAATTGGGGAAAGCGTTTAAGAACTGAAGAGGAAAAAGATGCTTCAACTTACCGAGGTAAATGTCTCCAAAAGAACCACTCCCTATCTTTCGCCCGAGCCGGTACTTGTTCCCAACTCTCAGCTCCATGTTTCCAACTTGTCACTGTCACAGAGAGAAAACGCAGACATTAAAATAAAACAGAGCACCACTGCTCCTCTTTCACCACTTCAGCTATAACCATGACCATTTCCTGAACTTTCCCCTAAGGGCAGAAACAGGGAAATTATCCTCGAGGGTCAGTCAGCTGCTCACATGACGTGTACCAATCCCTCACCACTCAAGCGTTCACATGTTTTTGAGAGAGAATGTGGCCCAAGCAGGGCCAGTTGATCAGCAAACAGCTGTCTGGTGCCCAGAAATACAAGATCAGATTTGTAGCGCAGCTAGGGGTGAGAGAGAGAGAGAGAGAGAGAGGCGGCTGCAGTGAGATCAGCAAAAACATGGAAGGGAGGAGAAAGAAAAACAGGGAGAAAAAAAAAAAAAAAGGGGGGGGAGGGGGGGGGGGGGGGGGGGGGGGGGTGGCTTCCTGATGCAATAACCTCATAAACAACCCTGCGGGAGTGTTTTGACTGCTGACTGAAACATATACAGGAAGTGTCCGATTGCAGCGTCTCTGGTAAAGACAGCGAGAGGCTGAAAGTTTCTTTTTCTTTTTTAATCCGTTTGCAGTGAGGAAGTTCTCTGCTTTATAATGTTTTATTACTTTCATAACGAAACAAAGCACTACTTCATGAACACGGAGAGGGGTTTTGTTTCTTCTCACAGAAACACAGAGCTGATATTGAATTAATTGGTGTGCCTATTTATAAATCCATCAGACACAGTACAGCGATTACTTTCATCTCCTAAAAAATATTTGTCTCTTTAGCCTCTAAACATGCCCCTGTGTGTTAGCAGTCACTGTCAGTGTCTGCTGTGTAGAAAGGAAATGCATCCGTAAGGTTGGTGGCAATGCAAAGAGTCTGCAACATAGAGGTGCCAGCCACTGCTAGTAAGACAATAAATAAGTATATGAATGAATATATGATTTTATACACTTTAAAAGCACGCCTTGTATTCTGTGATCACAACAAATTGTGATAACAGTGAGACTTTGGTGAATTTTACTGTTGTGTTGATTAAGGACATGTTTCTTTCTTCTGATGTTTCTCTCCTGCAACTGAAAGCAAACTCTGACTGGTATCTCGTTAATCACTGCGTACTTTTTATTTATAATTTGTCTGGATGGTAACAGTTTCCAGTACACTGCCCGGAGTTCAAATAATTTACAACAATCAAGTTCCAAATGCATCTACATTTTCAGTTTGAAGGAATAAATCTGAGAAGTGTTTGTGCCAAGCACTCATATAACAAAAGAACCTTGTTTCTTCGGTGGGCATGTGGCAAAAACCCAAAATCTTATCAAGTATATTTGTCTTATTTCTAGTTGAAAGCATCTCATTACCCTTAAAATAAGACACATTCAGCTACATAGTAACATTTCAGTGAGATTTAAGAACTTGTTTTTAGACAGTGAATCTTGAAACTGGAGAATTTTCACTTGTTCCATTGGCAGATTTTTTTGCACTTATTTCAAGCAAAGTGCAAAAAATCTGCTAATGGAACAAGTGAAAATTCTCCTGTTTCAAGATTCACTGTCTAAAAACAAGTTCTTACGAATTTATCGACCATCACCGATCGTTTTTACAAGAGCGATTTATTTATTTGCACGTGAGTAAATTTGCTGATAATGTTGGTTGACGCTATGATGCACCCTCCTCATAGTGCACCCAAATGCAGCAGCGATTCATTTACTCAAATTCATGACAGAAAGAAAGAAGGGCAGTAGCCTAGCAAACTCAGCCAGATGGCCGACACGTAAATGCTCATGCAAGTGAGTCATGTCTGAGTCCTTTGTGGGCACTATATGCTTGCACAAGCGGCACGCCCCTTTGGTTTCATCCTCTGTCATCCGGTTTAAAGTCAAAGAAATCCCAGTTTAGCAACTAGTTCCTCCATGTTTGGACTTCTTCTGTGTTCAAAACGTGCAAATCAGTCTGTGCATGATTACATTGCTCCAGCCATCAAAAAGTCACCTGCCCGAATATATTACCTATTGTCATTTACTGGACTGATGAATGTCGGTTGGAAAAATTTTGCATATCGCCCAACCTTACTGTATACCTCTTTGCAACTGCAAGCAATCTCCAACTACTTGCCACTCGGTTGTGGAATACACATTTTAGTAGTTAAGAAAGGGGCTTCTGACTGGTTTCTAGGCATGTGTGACTTCAACTACTTAGAACCACAAATCCTGTTTTTCTCTAGCGGCCGTTGGTCAATCTGGTCAAATGACATTGATCCGATCTGGACACATCTAGTTTACCAAGCACATTTTCCTGTGCGATTAATTATCTGAATAAATAACCCTTTTTGCTAAAAACTATTGTTTTATGTTAACTGAGAGTGAAGAATTCATTTTGGGATGCTTTAATGGTGTGGTCGTTTTGACTGACAGGTGGATAAAGACACAGGTGATTGTAGCCACTAGCTGTGTTTCACCTCTGATATTATGAATCAATGAAATCCCTCTCTTTGTGCTGTTGGTGCACTCCTGAGCAATTTTAATGAAGTTATGCAACAAATGATGTTTTCTCTGCTATTCAACCTCGTCACATCTGTATCTGTACCCTCCAGTCCAAATAAGGTCACTTCTGCATCTGAAAACTAAGACGGAGAAGCAAAAAGCTAAAATTGTGAGTGTTGGCAGGCTGGCTATGTCCATCTTTTATGTACAGTTTATGATATAATAAATCCATAACCACCATAAAGCCTTACAGAAGCATTTTTTCACATTATAAAATCTGATCACCCCACCTTGATGTCTTGACAATACAATCACCTCACTTGCTGTTGCATAATTTTAAGTGTTTGGGGCTGAAATGAGCATGTGTTTAGCACATGTTTGTTAAAGCTGCTGAAGCGCTGTGCGCTGCTTCTAAAGACATTTATGCAGCGTTGCATTTAGCAGCGCTGCCTCTCGCCGACTGCCAAGGAAAAGTTAGGAGAGCGCTTGAGGCCTCGCTGGAAGTAAAAGCAACAGCTGTGATTACAGGAGCAGATGGAAAAGAAAGCGAGCGCAGTAGCAAAATAAAAAAATAAGTGAGATCCCTGAGGCAGATACGCTAACGGGGAAAGGAGGAAGTAAAGCAGGCAGAAGTGAGCTATAAGTGCACCCGGTGACAGCAAAGGAGTCAGTTTACAGTAAGGGCCTCCCTGCTCCTCCCAGCCACTCAATCCTTCCTCCTCTAATCCAAACACCTGGAGGGGGAGGGAGGGAGGGAGGAGGAGGGCAAACAGCAGGCCCCATGTGAGTGGCTGCTCACATGCAGCCAGGACTCAACGTGTTACAGTAACACCTTTACTGGGGCCATGGCAGGCAGTTATGTAAAGCACACACACACACACACACATACATACATATAAATAAACCAAGGACATGGAAAAAGCTAGTTAGGTTAGCAGGTGGACGTGGCAGCAAATAGGACAGAGTGGATTGAAAGCCATCAGCTGTTGTTTGCGTTTGCTGTCCTGCTGTTTACAGTAAAAAAGTGTGCCGCAATAAGCACACAAGCCGGCTGCCAAAAAAAAACACAATGTGCCAGCAGTTTAGACTCAGGCAGGTTTTTACTGAACGTCTAATGAGCCCAGAGGAGATGAAAAATCAAACAAAGCAGAGTGTAGTCCAGGTCTACGAGATCCTAGGTACGGCTGACGTGTCTGGAGCTGCGGAGCAGGGGGAGACGGGCCAGGGTTAAGCACACGCTCGGTCACACAGAGGCAGCGTCTCCGTGAGGCTTCTGCTTGTGGGAAAGTTCAGCTGAAATCCCCCTCAGAGAGTGCGGGTCGAGGATTTGGGCTCCACTTGTTGATGCTGCTGATGACAATTAACATTTCAGCTCAAACACTTGGCTGCAGAGTGACCTTCTGCCTGAGCGCTGAGCAAATAGGGTAAATCCTAGAATAGCAGTGATAGAGCCTGAGAACTGTTTAGCATTTGGGTGTATACACAGAACCCTTTTTTCATGAGTGTGTATTTTTTACACCAGCGAAATAGCTTCCAAAGTAATGCATGTGAGCAGGATGGGATGCCCCCTCCCACCCCTATATTGTATTTGACCTCCTCTTTTACTCGTCTTGCTCTTCTAAGAAGCCCCCTCCAGCTTCCCAATAATCCACTGGGATTCGTGGCAAAGCCTTTTCTCGGCTCTGAGGCAACTCCTGCACTGACAAATCTTTATTAATAGCAGCAAGTGCCTGAGCCGTCGGGACGTGTGAATATTCAGCCCGAGCAGGACTGTGCCACGAGTCGCAACAGACTGTGGAGAATAAAAAAAAAAAAAGCTCCAGCCGCAAAACAAACTTCCTATTCCCGTTAAACTAACACACGTAAAGCTTGTTGTTGTTCAGGAGAAACTAGGTTATCAGGGAATGGGAGAATGGCTGCCATTGTCTGTGAAGCAACAGC